>KZ269977.1:1236713-1524376 GCA_002249935.1 Onchocerca flexuosa | reverse complement strand
TTTTTTTTTTTTTTTTTTTTTTTTTTTTTTTTTTTTTTTTTTTTTTTTTTGTATATTACCAATTTTAAATGATATTTGCAAATTGGGACATCAATTAGGGCCATCAATTCAATGAAAAACGCACATCTTGCACCACGCATTCACGAACAAAAAACTCATGTCCGCAACCATCCTTTGGACAGACGAAGTTAAATGATTCGCAACAATCAAGATTATAATGTGGAAAACAAAGAGGCTGCTCTTCTTTATCCGCATTGCCATCATATATAGTATGTTTCTGATATGTCAAACTATGCAAACCTGCGATAAAAACATTACTAGAAAATAACGGATAATATATTGCTGTTGAGTTCTACATCATAAAATTCTATTAAGCTGTCAGAGAAACCATCTTTAATGTCAACAGATATCTGAATCAAAACGGACTAAATTTTGTAAAATAAATAGGAAGATCCGATGAATATGAAACTGCAATTTTATAGTTGAATACTGTTCCATCAAAATTTGATTTTAAAAAATCATAAATTTTCGTTTTCTTTGATAAACAAACCCAATGCTTGTGCTACCCAAGCTTCACTACATCCTTCGATTGGAACACACAATCTGCTTACAACCGGAAGAATCTGTTGTACCAGATAATAGTGAAAATCTAAAATATGGTCCTTTTTTTAAAAAATATAAGAGAATCCATATATCCCTAAGAATTATACTACAAAATGTCTTGACCCTAATAAATCAACATATAATAGTTAACAAAAAATAGCAAGTGAAATCTTTCTTACCAATCTTGAGACATTTATTTTCCTGAACTTCCGTTAAATGATAGGCACGCTGAGTAGCCGATTTTCCACTACCATCCTAAAGTTTAAAACTGCAAAATGACTCTGTGATGTCATAGTACAATCAAAAAAATTTTCACGAAAATATTGCCTTATTCTATATGAAAAAAGGAAAATAAGTCTATTATGCAGCATCAATTGGTGCGTTGATATTGTCAACACCACCGAGGGTAAGTGGTTCAAAAATAACTTTTGGTGGTGTTGTTGATGCCCAAGGTTATGGCAAAACAGGACCAAGTTGGTGAAGATTATAGATTATAAGTGTTATAATAATATGATATTGTGCTATACCAATCTGAATAATCAGGCGCATGAATTTCTTTCAAGGATGCAAAAACTCAAAGCGGGAAATTTGATTGCGATTTACAAAAAAAAAAAAAAAAAAAAAAAAAAAAAAAAAAAAAAAAAAAAGTCAAAATATGTAGTGCTCCCTGAAGCTACAAACAAATAAGCCAATAAGGTATTATTCGTTAATGAGCTAAAGCAAGAAGCTACACAAATTAATCAATAAGATAAAATGTTTTCGAGGAAAGCAAAAGAAACTTCGCACTGCATCTGAAACAATTTAGGCAATTATTCATCTATAAACACATGTTTCAAATAAAGATTCAATTATCCGTTAATTTAATGAATACCTCACAAATTATATAGCCAACTATATCACTCCGATGAAATTTGAAGTTACCCGTTGCATTCAATCGCTGAGCAACAGCTGCATGAGGCTGAACACTGACATTTGCATATTCCTCGGGATTCCGAGTTAATTGCTAAAAAAAAAATCATACAGAAATCGATCTCATTTTTTTTAAATTTGAAATCAACAAACCTTAAAGATCTGAAACATCGAAATGTCCAGTAATTCTTGGGCTATTTTCTCCCTCAATTTTTGCAAATGGTTGTGAATTTGTTCAATGATTTCATCGCGATTTTGTGATTGCACTGATAGGATTATATCCAATATTTCGCTATAGAAATAGATATAGTATAACAAAAATTTAGAAAAATCAAAAAAAAAGTTTTGAAAAAAATTTGCAGGAATCTTTTAAATTTCATAAATTGTTCAAATGAAAATTTAAAAGCATGAAATTACTTTCCAATCTGTTTTACAATCAACGAATAATCGCGGCGAACAATATCCAAACCCTTAATTTCACGTTTTGTTTTTGCTTCATCATTCAAATCGACTGCTAAACCAGCATACTTCTTCTTTTTCAATAACAATAACTTCACAAATATACCATCGATTTCAATTTCTAGTTTTTTATAAGATTGATTTATTATTTTCTTGATCTGAAAACGATATCAGCGAAAGTTAACAAAAGAATAATCATAAGTAATTATTGGTGATCCAGCATAGGAAAATTCTTCGCATGATCATCTTTATGCGACAAAAAAAAGCTCGATGAAAAGTCTTTTACTCAAACATTTTCAAACATGATTTTAAATAAAATTTAGTTGTTGAAAATGATATATAAAATCAAAGAAAACTAAGTCATAAAACTATAAAATTCTATAAACAAAAAATTTAATTTGGCAATAAATACTCACATCGTTTCCTAATTTTTTTACACGCTGTAGTTCTGACCTTTCCGAGAATCCGGTATTGATCATCACTGAATCAGTATCCCCATAAATAACAGAGTAACCGTTTTTTTCGATCAAATCCTTCGTGTGCATAAGAATCTGCAGAATAAGTACAAAATCATTTCTGAATAGACTTATCGGTTTCCCGTAAGGAAAACATTTTCTCAAAGCTTACAAAATTATAAATCAATTATGTAGTAAAATAAAAAATAATGGTAGTATCATAAGAGGTGCAGTATACATGATCAATGAACAGTATATTACGGGAATAAATAAAAAAGTACTTTCCGTCCCTGAGCCGTTATCAATGCAGCAAGTGGTTTTGCATAAAAACGCGATTGTTGGAATCCGAGGCATCCGTACATGCTATTCGCTGTTAGTTTTAATCCCATTTGACGAATATCATACTGAAAATATCTCTGCATAAAATTCTTAGAAAGAATTTCTCTTAGGAAGTTTCTGAGCCATATAAAAAAAAAAACTGCTTGAAACATGAAAATGGAGGAATCAACGAATTATAATGTAAGCGCATTTAGTATTGCTAAACAAACTATAAAGCTGTTTTCAAATAACATTTGTTTATTTGTTAAACAAAGTAATCTGGACTAGTCCAATAGGCAATAGATATAAAGAAGCAATTCGATGCTTGAATTTGTAAAGAACATACGTTTGATTAAATCAAAAAAAGATAAAAACTGCAAAATTCAATAATTGATATGTCTCCATTATCTCATGTTATCTATTGGAGAAACTAATAGAGAATGGCGCTTAAGATTACCTGTTGCCTTTGTTGTTGTGTAAGCTTTTCAGATTTCATCATTCTTTTCACATCACGTCTCCTTTCCACCAAAGATCGAATTTCACGAGGCAGTATGCCTTCATTTGTATCACTTGGCAATTCTGGCATTTCATTTTTATCCTATAATTTTATAAAACTACAAATATCAGTCTGTCATCCAGAAAATTCTAGATTAGGAAAGAGTTTCCAGAAAATTCTAGATTAGGAAAGAGTTTCCTGAACAAAATCAAATCAGTGATGCGAAAATATTTTCAAAAGTCTCCAATAAATTTAAATGAAAGCTGACCTTTTTGGACATATCAATAGTAGTGAAACAAATGTTATATTCCTGAATGATACTTGGATATAAACTATTGAAATCCAATAGTAATACAAATGTGTCATATAAGCCTATAAAAGAGACTGATTTAATAAATTACACACTCGCTCGAGAACAGATTATAGCAATTTTAAAATCCAACTTTTCCAGAAACTATGAAGCAGAATCCTTAGTCTAAAAAGCTAACCTATTTTTGGATCCAATACCAAACCACCCGTATATTGTCCCTTGCGATTGTGCAGCATTTTATTGTAACCTTCTGGACGAGTGTTTATATTTTTAGTGTCCTCCATTCCAGAATGTTTCCGTTTTTTGAAATCTGATTGATATTTATCTGGTGCTATATAACCAGCTTTGTTGAATGCATGCAATAATAAATATTCATTTCGTTCCGCTCTTCCACCCATCATTGTTCTTGACTAAAACAAGAGGATAATATCAAAACTAAATACTACTAATAAAACCGAATTTTTGATGAAAAGAAAAAAAAAATACAAACCCCGAGTGTTCAATGTGAAATACCTCTACAAAATCTTTTATCATCATAAACCATAATTCAATAAAATTCTCACCAATACGCCACCCACAATTTTTGTTATTTGAATAAATAATGGTAAAGCATTGAGCTCAACAATTACAGCAAGAGATAGCCAAGCATCCATCCAAGTATTATTGATAAATTTGATTAGCTGCGTTGAATTCCTTAAACCATCATTTATGATAAATTACTATTGATATTATCAAGCTATAACAATATTATTAGGATCGCTCTGTCATCCAGTGCTACCGAACAATAAAATGGCAATTTGACCAATGTTGGAGAAAATGTAAGAACGTAATGAATAAAGTCCGCATTACCAATGAAGAAATAATGTATCCATTGGTTAATAAGCTAAGCTAAAAATTGTTAAAGTAGCTATATTTAAGAAAAACATTCCTTAAATGAAATAACTTAGATGATATATTTGACAATAAAATTAAGAATTAAATAAATTCGAAACAACTAAAAGAATTACACAAAATGTGCAGAAATGTTTTGCTTCATTGTAAAGTTATGGCTTATTCCAAGCAAATCAAGTGAGAGATCAGATAGGTCGTAGTTTCGCATTCGTACTAACTCCATAGCTGATAATCTGAAAATACAGAATTCATCTAAAGATACTATGGTTAAAAGTTCGAAACAATTTCTAAGGGTCCAAAATAACTAGTTCAAAAAATCAAAGACTATCCGCTTTCAATTTTAGCTGCATAAATATTGGCTACTGTAACAATGATGTAGAGTATTACAGTGGTTGAGCCTGTGCTTTCCACTCAAACACTACAGCAAACATACCTGCTGTCTAAAACTAATCGTCCAGCTGTCAGTTCCCACTGTGAAGTTTTCACATGAGCTACTTGTTTAACTGTAATTGATCGTTTCAAACGGCCCAAACGTGACCAATGAGCAATACCGAGCTTTTCTAGACGCGAAGACAATATAGCAAATTGAGCCGCTAAATCGTGTCCCTAAGTCAAATCGATCAAATCGAATTTACTAGTTCAAGAAACAAATCAGCAAGTTCTCGATATTACCAATCTTTAATAAAACTTTTCAATTGTCCCAAATTTTGGTGAACAGAGTATTTTCTCTTTACAATATCGAGGTTAGAATTTAAAATAAAAGAAAACTTGGTTCAAAAATCTTGTGCAAACACATTGAAACAATTGGAATCCTAAAATTTCATCAATAAAATTTAAAAATTAAAGAAAAAAAAATTACGGCATATATATCGGGATCCAAATTTTGCAATTTACACAAGAAATGATTGAGCAAATGACGTTCATTCGCTGTCTCGTAAACAACAGTATCCATCATGATTTGCTTTAGACTTATTTTAAGATCAAACGGATAAGCAGAGAGAGTTGGTTTTGTAAGAACTAAAAAGTAAAATCAAATTTTCTAAACTAATATTTTGATGAAAATTGTTAAGAAGAAAAAATAATGATATCTTCATCATTTATTTCATTCTAAAGGAGCATAAAATACAACAGGATCTAATGTTCACTGATAGAAATATTAAAAGACATACTGCAGAAACGTTCCAAAAAATTTCGATTCAAAGTAGGATTTGTAGTTGTGCATTTTCGGTCAAATATGCAGGAGACTAAAACAATCTGAAAAATGGTGCTTAAGAGAAAAATAGGATTTTCAGAAACTTTTCGATTGAAAATTTCAAGAAAAAATTTCCTATCAATCGAACCTCGTTTTCCTTCCTATCATTAATAGTCGTAACTATGCTCATTGTTAACAAATTCAAGTCCGGGGGTGAATCTGAACAATCGATTACAGAAATCGATTTCATTCGTTCCATATCAACCGTAAATTCATGTTTTACGTAACTTACTTGAAGAGAAGAGGCATCTGAAAAATTCCATTTTTTTTTTTTTTTTTTTTTTAACGATTTATAAAATTTCATGCAAAGTTGGTGATTGAGATTGCAAAATTTAATAGTAAACTGCTTTTTTTTTTTTTTTTTTTTTTTGAAAATACGAATAGCAAATTTACGAAATCTTAGAAGATAATAATGGCAAATTTATTGCAAAAACTTTAACATACCGCAGCCAGAAATTTCTATCCATGAAGGTCCTTTCATACCCACTTCGATCAACAATCTTTCCATAGCATTAGCAGTTGTATTAAAAACATGACTAAATGTTTCACCACTAAGATCCACTGCTAATCGAGGATTATTAAACTGCAAAATCATAATTTTCCATTTCATACAGTGAAGTTAACATTTCATTCTTCTAAAAAATTTTAAGTTTTCCATTTCTATGTAGATATACCAACCGCATAAGTTTTTAAAAATAAAGAGGGCATTATCTGAGGTCCAGCATTTGACAATAATTCTTAAAATTAAAACAGATATTCAAAACAGTAAAGTTTTGCGAACTTACACTATATTGTACTTCAAGCACTGCAGCACTTCGCGGCACGATTCCATCATTGTACGCAAATTTTTTTTCACATGGCTAAAAAAATTCTAAAAATCCGAATCTCATATTCTAACTTGTGGTCACCAAGATGACCATATATTATATGGAATTGAAAATAAACAGTTATTCACCGTTTACATAGCCCATCTCCACAGTTGATAATTTAAATCAATTCAACTTTACAAGGAGAAATGAGATAGATTTTAGATCTATCTGAATATTTTAAAGTATGAAAAAAGCAATGATTGTGTCGACAAATACAACAACTTTTTGGTCATGAGATGCTTAGAATGCATTTTGTTAGTGAGTTGAACTATGAATTACAAAACACATTAAAAATTAACTCTGCATTTGACAACTTTAACGCCCATAGATCTGAGTATTTGTTGTACTTCCTCATTGACTTGCATTAAATCAGCCTCATCAGTTTGAACTTCGTTTACCAGACGCTGAAAACATAACATTCCAAAGAAATTTGCAACAAGAAAGAAAAACTTGGGCAATTAGCAAATAACAAAATAAGTGACTAAAAACAAAGATAGCTAAACATGACATCATAAGACATTTAAAAAGTTAATATGCAAAACGTGCAAATGAACATGAGTCATTTTGAACCTTTTCACGAGGTAAAAAAAAAACTTGTCGCCATATATTTTTGACAATCACGCAGCAGCTTTCGGAGATACCACCGTTAATTAATCGACCAAAAAGGTAAACTGTTCCTAAAAAGAAAAAAATGTTCAAAGGAACTATTGTAAACATTATAGAAAGTTTCATTGTTCGAAATGTTAATGAAGAGTTACTTAAACTCACAAACAAATACCGAAGAGTAGAGAAGAAAAAATAAAATCAAAATCAAAAGCTTCAAAACGGTAATTTTCCGACTCTACACATTATTCTAGACCAAAATACATAATCGGAATTATCTGCTCAAGAGGTCATCCATTGAATAAATGCACACATTTCTGATAACTAAATTGAAGAAGTTATTGGAAAATATTCATTTATTATGCATTACATTCATTCTAGTAGTGAACCTCGCCAATAATCTGCAGAGTGCAAAACAGATTCAGCAAACCTGGCATCTTTACAGGATCTTCGAATGCATCGAGCCAGTAAAAACGCAGTACTGATTCTCCTTCTAAATTTGTACGCATAAAAGAATTAACTGTCGCAGTAACATTATCCTTCATGGTTTCATCCAATAGTTCCTTCTTAGTTTCACTAAATGGTAGAAGAGATCTATCAAAATTATTTAAAAAATTAAAGCATTGATGCCACGTACGTCATTATTCCAAGCTTTTTCCATCACAAATGTAACTGAACAAGTTAGAAAAGTAATAATACCTATCAGCCCAGATGAAAGATGTTTCTGGTTGCATTATTTCTTCTACGATGCGTTTATCCGCGCATTTATTCATAGCAGAATGAACGTCCATAAAACTATTTGCATGTATAGACTCATGTCCAGATTTCTGCATTTTCGAAAACTGATATTTCATCTCAATTTTATGTTTAAGTGATATTTTTCCAGACATTAAATCCAAATAAACTATGAAAATTTTTTATTTTAACTTAACTGCTTTTCGCTCAGTTACTGCAGAAAATTTAACAATGCTTGCAATTGACACAATATTGCTATAAACTATTGACGTTTAGAAGATTTATCGTACAGAATTCAAGGATTCTGAGAATTCCCATTTGTCTGTTTCCTTTTGCTCAAAATTAATACATTTATCAGTTCTTGGTGTTTTTCATTCTCTCCACAACTTAATTTTTTAAATTACTTTATTGGAAATCTTTTCAACGCTTCCTTGAGATGTAAATTCCAAATTCGTTGAATTTCCTGCATCAATTATCGTCGGCGAAAACTGTGATGCATTCATATTTAAATATTCTCTGTATTCCTTGACTTCTTTCGACCCCATCGACTTTGATGCTATTTCTGTCTCCTTATGATATTCGTTTCTGCAAAATCAGTAATTTTTTACCTCTGGAAAACTTCAAGTTAAAAATAAGATAGTTATACAAAGAACTAAACAGACAAATAATCAGAACCAATATATAAAGCATATATCATATTTATGATCCTATTTTTCTTTCAGCGTTAAATTTCAGAGACTGAAACAATTAAGATTACTGATCGAGAGAATAACAACTATTTTTGACTTCAAAACTATTAAAAAAACTTAAAATCTCAAGATCGATAATGTTCAGTACAGAACAATGATCGATCAGGACAATTAGTCTTCTGATAGTTGCAAATATAAAATCAAAGACTTATTGCTGGTTTTCGAACCATTCCCTTCTTTAATTGCATTTTCTTCTAAAAAACTCGACAAATCACATTCGTTAAGTAATGCTTCTACGTCTGGATCATTAGTAACAGTCACTGCATTCTGAAATTTAGAAAAATATACTTGGATTTGGATTTAAGTGGGCAAACTTCGTTAAATTTATGTTAATATACTAATGAAAGTAGCAGGGCTACCGCAATGCAGAGAGTTTGATACCTGCTAAGGAAAAGTAATTTTCCTTTTTCCTTTCAAAACTATTTTTTCACTTTGTTAGCAATAAAATAGGAAAACAGCAAAAAACTAACCTCTTCTTTCATTTTTTTGGGGTTTAGAACGTGGAAAAAATTATCGATTGCCTTCCTTTTTGCTTTATCTGAAACAAAAATCTATGAACAATAAACTTGACCTTTCATCATGATTTCATAGAAAGAGTATCTTAAAAATGTCAATCTAAACAAAAACGCAGCATCTTGATAAAAGAAATTTAGTTTGAACTGCGAAATATTTGCTTTCAAGTTACACAATTATTTATTTGGCTCTTTTCTGACAAATCAAATGTATTTAACCGAGCGTATCATTTCTTTTTTCTTTTGATTTTTTTGTTTTCCTTGTATTGTGTTGCTCATCGTCAAAGAAATCGTCACCATGATCAACATAGCCACTACCATCTAAAAACAGAATTATGAAAGATTCTTGAATGTCTTAAATTGTATTTTACGAAAGAATCTTAAATTTCTTGCATCTTCATGGCATCATGTAAACGAAATAATTAGATACAAATTTAAATCAGTAGACTTGTTTCTGGATTCTGATTTTATAACATCGAAACTAAAATCAAATGAAACTTCAACAAATTAGGACCATCATCAACTACAAAATCATCCCTTTGTCGTTCCTGTACAATTTTCATATATTCTTCCTCATCTACTTCTTCATATACAGGTTTTACCAAATTCGTTACCTGAAACAATTAATGCGTGAAAAAACAATGAGAAACACTACTTTTCATCACAAATGAAAGACATCAGAGATTATAGATTGATAGATGCTTAAAATTACAAACATACATCTACTCGATGCACAGTACCGGCACCACGTGCTCGCTTCATTTCTTCCAACGCTCGATTTTTCGATTCCTGTTCACGTGATACATGTGACCTACGACTGCTACGCCGTTCATTACTTTCAGGCGTAGTATACGGATTCCGTACGATTATTTCATCATCGGAAGATGATGACATGCTGCTCCAATGATTACTTAAAAATAACCCTAACTATTCAATAATTACTTAAGAATAATCTTAACTATTCATTATTTTGCACTCGAATTTGTTATGCATGGAAAAGATAACAACTATTAATTTACACTTTAAACATATATATCTTTAATTTCAAATAGCGCATACGAAATATATTCTATCTAAAGGGTATTTAAGGCATTCTAGTGGTGGGGTCACATAACAGATAATATTTTGGGATATTTTAATGATGGGTCACACAACCCTCCCCCCCCCCTTTCAACTAAGATTAAAAGGGACACAACTTAACTGCGGTAGAGAGTAAATATCCACAATCCTTTTCAAATTCAAATTATTCCCTCATTTATCACGAGATGACACTGTGAAAACTCTAATCTCGCTAACAAATTAACGAGGGAGATTATCAGAACTTCATCCTAATTGGATTGGGATTGTTAATGTTTTATGAGATATTTAATTAATGACAGATCGCATGTTAAATCCAGAAGAAATTATTGCCTTCTGTTAGAGTTAGATTTAACCGGAAACGATTACCTATAAGGTCTTGTAACATCACGGTTCTTAACCAAAACTTTGAGAACTGAAATGTTATTGAATATCCAGCAGTTTAACAACTCTAATAAATCAAAAACGAAAATTGGTACTCATCTGACTTAATCTGACCTCTTACCAGATCAGTGTAACATACATACACAAGTGACAAAAAAGTTTCATAACTTGAAATGACCGTAACCTATCTTAATTTTATATGAAATACGCCCATTTCTTAACCAATCTTGCCCAACTCTTGATAAAGTGAAAACCCATATTGCTTCAAACAATGAAACATACGATTTATTTCAAAAAATTTTAAAAAGTACAAATATTTGTAAGAAACAAACATAGATTATCGATTTATTTTAAAGCAATGATTATTATTCTCTTCCCATTTCTAGCCTGTTCTGCTAAATTTTACGATTCGCTCTTCTACTCAAAAAATTTCACTTAAATTAGAGAACGATCTTCACATTCTGCTTGAAAATTCGAATATTAAATGGAAATAAAAAAGAACTGAAAATTCTTGGGAAGCTTAAAAAATATTAAGTTCATCTAAAAAAAAAAGAAAAAAATTCCATAATCATCGCCATTACTGCAAAAAAATTACAAAAACTGTTCAAATTAAGAACATATTAAGAAATTTCAAATGAATTTTGAATACAATCTCCTTAAAAAAAAGAAATGATGATCATCATACGTAAGCAAAAATGAAGCAAAGCCCGTATTCTCTCATTTGCATTTTAATTATTCTTACTGAAACGTTAAATTCATAAAAAAATTCCTACATTAATATTGAATGCCTGAATAAGATAGAAAGAACAGCCCGATACCAACATCATCAAAAAATCTTTCTATTCAAGGATAACACTGCCGATATCGATGTCTGAAAACAAAAATTTAGCTATTTAGTTTCAGTCGTCTAAAAAAAATCAGAGTGTTATTCATTCCACCATATCTTATCTTGCATTGTAGAAATCCCTGATCACAGACTTGACGAAAAAGGTTAATAATCATTAAAAAATTTCAGTTACCTAACCTAAATTTTTTCTCATGCATTGGATTCTTTCCGCTATTCGCTACTGTGCTTATGTCTGCGACGCTGTGGCACAATGTGGAAGAAGTTGAAAATGATAACTGTTCACTCATATCTCGTGAAAGATTAAATTAATCTTACCAATTGTTTTCATTAATTCGTCATAACTTGCACACTGTGAAATTTCGGAGTCGAAATAAGTAACAAATTTGGAACAGTTCTCCATGATTTTGATTATATTTTCACGCATAAGTTCAGTGCGATCATCAATTTTGTACTACAACATGAATGAGATGTTAATATTTTCAAAAATGTTCCACTTCTTTTTCACTGCAAAATCTGAAGTCAATCGCAATTTATCTCATCCCGGACTGAAATATTGCATCGCAGGATCTTCAAACAACATTTTAGGATCAATTTTGTTAATAAGTCTCTCGGTTCTTCCAAACTTCAAGTCTTCAGAATTCGGTGCAAAAAATTACCTGAAGGATTTTATTTTGATAATAATTAACAGTTGCCCAGACAAGCAGTTCATGCCTTGCATCTTTCCACGATCGCTTGGATTCTTGCAAAATTTTCAACAAATCCAATCTTTTATCATTCCATTGCTCCGTGGTGTCCATTACCAAACTGATACTGATCTGATGGATAAATGAATGAGCTTCACCAGGTTCAGAGGACGGTGACACTTTTTTCAAATACTGTGCAAGAAGAATTAAAACGGCCATATATTGCATATTTGATTCACGACCGCCACCATGAGAAAGAGCCGAAAATGAACGAAACTTGACAAAGCGATCCAATAATTCCGCTATATCCAGCGTGAGACTATCCAAATTTACCGTATCACAATCAACGGCTACTTCCAGATCTGTTGATAATCTGAAAATGAATTTATGAAGATTTCAATTTATCCAAACAAATATTTAGCGAACAAAACGAATGTCAAGATACGAGAAAGAAAGTTTTACAAATACAAATAAGAAGTCCAATAAATGACACTTTAATGTTTATAAATGGCAAAGCAACTATATTTCAAAGACATTTTTTCACAGATGTTTTGAAGTGAAGTCAAATTCATTTTATTTAATTTACTAAATTGAAGAAAAAAATCCAAAAGACTGCACTGTCTTCTTAACTTATAACAAGCTTGTAATGTGCTCAGTTTGGACAATGTTAACTTTACTATTCACTCATAATGATGTAAAAAAGAATAGATTTTATCTTAATTATGGTAAATCCCTAGTAGTGGATCATTTTATCTTACAACTTTAAGTACAGTAAAATAATATTAATTCAAAAATACCTTTGGAAAGAGTGCTCCATATCTGAATCTTTCACTCGCTTTGACCAAATCGGTACGATAACATTACATTTCGTATTGGCATTATGTAATGCTGCACTTGCCCATTCGCTTCGTGAACCAGCCATTCTGTTTATAAAAAAAAGTTAAAAAGAAAACATCTATTAAAAAATGTAATTCTGTTATTAGAAACTAAAACCAAAAAGTACTGGATAGTTGAAAACTACAAAAATACCTGACAGCTATGGAATGACAATCTAGATGAACCAAATTCATCTGTGATACTGTTGTAAATGAATGATTTCGACCATTAATTAATTTGTTCTCTTTTAGATTCAGTCGGCTTGCAAATGCATATACCTAGAAGAATAAACAGAAAAGTAGGGAGAATGGATGAAAAAACGGTAGAAAAGGATAAAAAGAAGTGAATGATGAGATAAAAATGTTAAATTTGGAAAAAATCAAAATAATGAATCGAGCTTAAAAAGTTACGAAAAAAAAGTTAAAAATCCCAAACTATTGATGCCACATCTGCACTATGTATAAATCATCCCTATTCAAATCACGCTTACATCTCATAGGACAGAAAAATCCTGATGAACCTGGCAAATTCGATGTGAACAAGCTAACCAATAAAAGATTTGCGATATAATTTTGTATCCCTTAGATAATATTCTATCAAAATTTTTCGAAACAATTTAGGCAAACAAATATTGAATAAAGGTGATGGAATTCTCTCATGTCTACTTTTACGCATAATTCAATTCTCTCACCAAAATATGTTCATTTAAATTCAAAAATAAATAAAAATATGCCAGGCGATAAAAATATTGTCTAGATCAAAACAAACTAACCATCATGATCTTTGCACTAGCATCCATTGCTTCGCGGCATATACAACAAATACTAATGTCTGATACACTCTCCAATGAATGCGGTTCAACAGCCAGTTTACGAGCAGATACCTGAAAAAGATAGCATAATCAGAAGAAATGAAAAATTCGTCTAATGAAAAGAATGAGCTCCGAATCTCACTAAGGGTAATTAAGATCTTTTAGTTTTATTTTGCAAAGATTACCACCCAATCTTATTTCCCATAAAGTATACTTTTATATTAAAGAATTCAATAAGTTTTTTTATATTACTAATGTAAAAAAAAAGAAGAAATACATTAAAAACATATTAAAGAACTTTAATACTTATTTTGGGATCTATCGGCAGTGCTAAAAAAAAAGAAAATAGAACTTATGAAAGGAAAATAAAGAAAGAATACCAAACAATTATTCATCTTTGCTAAAAAACAAGCAAAAAAAATGTTACCTTTACTTGTCCTTTTTTGCCAATTTCCATACCCATTTTCGAAAGCTGTTTCTGCCTCATAGCCATTGCCAACTGACGTTTCTTTATCTTCGTTTCTTGACGAACTTTTTCAATCTCCAACCGTAAATTATTGTGAAAAAAAATGTAAAAATATATTTAATTCCAAGACTTAAGAAGGAATGAATAATGAATCTTTTTTTACATTTCTAATATTCAATTTCCCACATTTCAAATCTGATAGATTTGATAGTACCTGTACAGCAACTTGATCATTCTTTTTCAACTCCTCCATTACATTTTCGGCCAATGTTCCAATATGATCGGCTGATGAAATTTGTTCCAAACGATGCAATATAGGCAAAGAATTTTCGGCAATTGCTTCCTACAAAATGATATTTAAGTCATATTATATAGATTGTGATCATGTAGATGAAGCAAAATTCGATGTAGGAGCAATCAGACATATATAAAAGTGGTTCAGAGAGCCATAAATTATGTCAAATCCTTTTTATCTGAGCTTCTGGGATTATTAGAGAGGAAGTACATTATTACTTGTTTGCTTTTTGAAACCTATTTTATCCGAAAACAAAGTCAGAAAACTGTTCGATAAATTGTCTAAATCTGATGTCCATTCAGAATCACCTTCAAGAAAACCTTAGTCTGCAGAAGTACTGTAATAAAACAGTAAAGTTTTCAAACCAGATAATTGTATATGATGATGGGGACACAAAAAAAATTCCTAAATTTTTTGCTCTATGACCCAAACTTATTTAGCCAGCTATTCATTACCAAGATCAAAAATTAGTGACAAAATAACGCATCAAAGCAAAGATAATAACAAACAGTTCGAGGCAGATAAACAAACATTACAGAAACATTTTTTAAAATACAGCAGAATTCATGATAAAACAAAGTTTACAAATAATCTTCCAGTTATAATTAAAAAGCGGTACCTGCGACGGTTTGTGCGCCCGTGCCATACCAGCCATTAATTTTAGAACATATTTTAGTGAAGGCTTTGATAAAAAATTCTTCCATTCGGGCCCTGTTACAGACACATTAAATATAGGTGGATGATTCTCTGCTAGATATCTGCATGCATCTGCGATCAATCCAGCATCCATCATTTTCTTTTTGAGAATCCGTCCTGATGCACTGTCATGAATGGCACTAGTTATCTTACATAGCGTTTCGACTTTTTGTATTACTCGATCTCGAATTATTCGATCATTATCTATAATATTGATTGCGTTTACTCACATTTTATGGAAAAATTCACTGAATCATAATTTTTTGGTAATTCTACTAATTTTTAAACCAAGGAGAACCAAATCATTCATGTCGGATTGACATTGGTGTCTGCAATAAAAACTTGTATAATTAATAATGTCATGTGGAGCATATAGGCATATTGTAACTGATGACAGGATGGTATATCCCATTACTTTCTAATTCATTGTTTCTGATCAAGTCAATTCATTTGGTTTCATCATGAAACTTGTATGCTCTAATAATAAAATAAAGCAAAATCAAACCAATTTCATTCCAGTGACAACATGGCCGAAATGTCTCAACCAAAGCATCCATACTTTCGGCATTACCAAGGCAAAGGTTCGGTGCAATGGATGTCACCGCTTCGAGTAATGATGCTGAAAGTTCTTCATCGATACCCATTGAAAGCTCTAGTAACCATGACATCTGTTCAAAAGTCGCGCCACCAATGGACTGCAATGTAGGACATATATGGCTGTAAAAGATGCAAATATGGAGAAACATAAAAAACAAACCTGTTCGATTCGATCAGTGGCGAGGACATCAACAAGGAGAATCCTACTAAGTTCGAGATACTGCAAAGCTATAGCTTCAATCGATTTCTCTTTGATACCGCTTCTATAAGCCACTTCAAAAACATGTAAAAATCTTCGGATGCCACCATGTTCATTCAGTTGCTCACGATTTCCCTCGATCTAAAAAATATCCAGTAACTGATCTTTTTCCTCGCCAGTATTGTGAAATTCAGCTTCTAAATTTATAACTTCATACTTTCACATCTCCAAAAATGTAACCTTTATGCAGTAAGTAAGTAATCGATGCAGTTCTCGCAGCAGTATTATGCCTCCTCCAGTTAATTCAATATTGTCCAATATTGGCAAAATAGTTGCAAATGCATGTATCGAAGAACCTAATGCAGTAGCCAGACGAAACTGACTATCATCTATTTTCTCCTTGACTAAAATTACTTTCTAAATGAATCTTTTAATTTTTTTTTTTATTTTAGGGGAAAATCGTCAAAAAATCACAGAATCATTTTCCGGAAATTATAGAAAATATACATGAACTGGTTTGCAAAAAAACCAATAAGAACTAAGATTTTTCTTCGTTGGCTGAGAACCAATAATATATTCTTGTTCACGAAAGATCATTAGAAAAATAAATTATGAATCTATAAAATACATAATACCTAAACAAATTAATTACCTAAATTGTTGAACTTACCATTAGTATCGGTCAGTGTTTTTATAAAAGGTTCTGTAGCATCACCAAGAAGACCTCGCATTCGATATACGATAACCATCGGTTGACCATGATGATCAGAACGCCACAGTTTCTCATAAACGGTAAGTCCAAGGCAATAATCTGTTGATTCACGAGAAGCTATAAATGAAAAAAGTAGTATCAATCATGATTTAAGCAAATTGTAAAAAAATTAATGTTGAAAAGTGTTAACCCTTAAAACTTAATTCTTTTTTTTTTCGTTTTTTTGCTTCATTTCAGTTCACTTTTGTTCTTTTAATACTAACAAAAATTGATAGGGACAGGATAAAATTCCGAATGATGAACAGGACTGAATGAATAAGACACAGTTAGTCACCAACAGCTTTCTTACAAGAAAAAAAAATTTTGATATTGAAAAAATTACCTCCATTCCAGTGTCGTCGTCTAACAATGCGACCAATTCACAATCTCGACAAATTTTATTTTTGATATCCCTCATCAAAGGACCCATACCTGCATCACTGCTTTTGTATGGATTACCTAACATCCTTCCTTGTAAGTAATCTTCCTGGAGAGCATCCTTCTCGATTTGTATTAGGAAATCCTCTTCTTTCTTCAGTAATGGATAAATGATGTCGCTGATAACTGATAAAAGATAAGCTTGTATACGTAGTTCTTGAGAATGAGCTCCTATTCGTCGTGTCGTTTCCTTCAACACTAAGATTGGCCGTTTCAATGCGATGCGCATCAACAGTACACTAAGGTCTTTGACAGATTCGTTCACATGGCTAGAAATGCAGTATTATTATTCGCAATATTTACTGTCCAACAATATCTCAGTGATATATATTTTTTGATGTAAACATTAGTATATGTTATCATGAACTTACAAAGTACGGTGAATAGTAACTTGTTTGAGTGCGCAAGCAGCTCGAAGCAGAAGTGGAAGTATAATAGGACTAGATTCATACAACAAATTCCAACCCTGTTTATCCATTGACATCATACAGTTCAATACTTCTGAAAGAATATACGGACTAGGTAAGATTATAAACTACTGACAAGATTATCACAATTAATTACCGGGTAAAGTCATTGATCACATCTAATCTTTCACATTATTTGCCCCAGAAGGCTCAAACAGAATTGTTTGACAGCTATCTTTGTGAATTTACTTTATTACTTCAATAAACGACTGCATAAAAAAGTGAAGCAATTTAACTTCACTTTTCAATTTTACTTACATAAGTATTATTTACTCATTTATTCAATGTAATGAAAAGTAAGCATATAATAGTTTTTTCTAAGAAGTAGTGCATATTTTTGCATTCCATTTAATTGAAAATCTTACGAATAAGATGATGTAGCAGAATTCCAGTTGAAAGATCACCCAGTGGGCCGCTCACTTCACGTAAGCGTATATCTAAACTTGCCTGCAAACAATTACAATGGACAAAAGCACGAACGTTATTTCCAAAAAATTAAATATTAACTATAGTGACACACATTCCATATTTTATTAATAACTTCTTCATTGCGAAAGGAAAAATCAAAACATACTAGCAAAATCCGCTTCACAAGATCAACATGGAATTCAATCGGTTTCGATACTAGAACACTGTGAATGTCACCAACTGTTAGTAGGGTTCGTACCAAACAAAAGTATTCGTCAATATTATCAGCCGAGACGTATCGAATTTTTCGCATCCATAATAATACCCTGAACAAGCTTTCGGTTGAAATTGAAACAGTTATAGTCGGAATTGAAGCGAAAATGAGAGCATGGTTATTGAAACATTTCTTGAGAATAAATGATTAAAAAAGAAGAAAGAATAATAGTTTCCCGGACATTTTCATAAATTAATCAAATTTCAGATTTCAGGAACACCAAATTTCTTCGACATGAATTAATGTAGTTTAATTTAGTAGGATTGCTACAGTGTGTATATTTGAAAATTTTTAAATCACTACAATGTGTATATTTAAAGGCAATTCCAAGCTCAACTTATAGAAAAAGCCAACACTTGTTCTAGTTCAAATTTTTATCTTTTAATATACGGCACCTTGTTTGGTATGGTCGCTAAAAGTATTGCAAAATAAAAAGGAGAAAAGGAAAAACTTTATGGTAACGTAAAAAATAGATTAAATGCATTAAAATCTGCTGTGAAAGATAGTACTTTCGCAATCTATTATTTTTTATTGAAGGATGTAATCAGAATTCAGTAATCAGAAAAGTCTCACCACAAATTAATAATTTAATTAGTGGAAAGGATACTTACTTTTGCAGTACTAAAGCTATATCCACAGGCGATCCGATTTGAGCTTCGCTACCGTTGTTGATTTCAAAACACAACATCACAAGCAAACGACAGGTTGCAGTACGAATTGCTGCTACCGATGAAAACATGCAACGAGCAAGCCACTGATAGAGTGACTGCAAATTTGAATTGATATTATATATGTTCAGTTACCTTATAAAATCGAACAAATTAAGTACAAACATAAAAATGTTCATGAGAAAAAGCAATCATTTCGGATTATATTTGCTATACCGAGAACAATAAAATTCATTCAAAATTTTTTTTAGAAAGGTGTTTCAAAAAATCTATCTAGAATTGGTAGATTTCAAAAAAATGGGTGAATTAGAACGATATTATCATTTCACGCTAAACAAGTCAAAAGAAAAAACAAAAATAAAATAATAATTAGAAAAAGCGAACATCATTCAAATAGATAAGCAATGAAAATTGCAAAAACTGACAAATTTCCGTTTTGAATCATTTTCACTACAACGTTTTATGTACTGAAGAATACTGCGCTCTCTTTCTGGACCATCTTTCTGCAGCAGTTCTGTATATTCTGCCCAAATGAATCTGGAAATTTTCACCATTTTCAAGCTCTTCCGAAAAAAGGGAAAAATCTGCTGATGATCCAGAAAACTTCAAAAATGAAAAGAAATATGAAATACCGAAAAAAAGAATTAACTTTTGCCCTTACCTTCCTTGCAACCATCCGGTCGTCGGAAATCGTTCAGAAGGTATAAGTAATTTATCAAAATCCGGTTCTTCTTCGTCTAATATTTTCATATCTTCCATGATTTTGTGTAAAACAGTGTCATCGGGAACAAGATTCTACAAATCATAGCTTATCAAGATTATTCTCTTAAATCCAGCTTTTGCTGTTTATGAAAAACTCCTATCACAAGTCGCTTAACATGGGCCATTATAAAATCTCCACAGCTTTAATTCATAACATTTCTACCATGGCTACTTTTCATAAAGAAATTCACACCGAAAAAATCTGCTAATATTTGTATATGCTCCTCAAAAAATTTCTTTTTAATTTCGAAAAGTCCGTACTCAATAGAACAAGAAAATGACCAGACCTGTTCTATTTCCGCCTTTTCATTTTCTTTATCATTATCTCCCAGGCCAATATTTCGCGAAGCATCTAAAACTATCTTTGACTTTTGCTCTTCATGCATAGGTGAAAGATAACCTAGTGAAAGATTTTTTTTTCTTTTTTTTTTTTTTTTTTTTACACAAAAGGCTTTAAATTAAACAGAATATGATGCATTAAAATAAGCCATATTTACATGAACAAAGTCTACTTATACAGTAATAAAATATTTTACCGGCAAGAGTACCATCGTTTCTCATTTTATCAGCGCTAAAACCAGAAGAATCCACTGCAGCTTTTTTTAGATTTGCTGGATATGGTGAGCAAATTTTCAAAAACATAGCCAGCGCATGCAAGTCCACCTCGGTGTTACCATTACCAAACACAGCCATGCGCATCAAGCAACGCAATTTCTGCTCCCAAAATCTAAAACATATCACTCTAAGAATCTAGCCAACAAGTGATGCAAAACATACAAGTGATAAATCATGAATAATTGGACTGAAATTAAAACTAAAATAAAATTTGAATGTATAAAGTAAAGCCCAAAAATCATCCGATAAATATCTTCATTGGAGTTGCGTGAGTTCTCTATTTGGAGTAACAGATAAAATTTTTGACTTTCGAAATTACCAGTGAATAGTGAAACAAATTCTATTCAGTTTCTTATCAATATATGAATTAAAAAAAAATTACCGGAATTTATTTTCAAATATCGATTTCGTCAGCAAATAACATGGAAGAGCACCATTCTCTACCAATTCACACATTTTCTGTGTCGCTTCTTTACTCATTTCCGAAAGATTCCAAATCAGGCTGTGAACAGAACGAGCTATCGGATCACCAAGTGCGCATCCGCTTACCTAAACACAAAAAATATCAATATAACGAGAAAATGCAACTAGGATATGTAACTTCCAAAAATTTATACTAACTTCTCTATAAGCTCTTATATTAACTTTTTATTAACATTTCCAGACTATGTTGCTTATGTGATTACTTTAATTCTCATCTATTTGACAAGACTTAATTATTCACTTCATTTCAAATCTCTATTTCATTTTCCTATTGTATAGTGAAGATTTAAAACAGTTACCGGTAATTGACTCTACTTGCTTTGAATTTAACAGTACAAATCGCATGTTTTTACAAAGATGTTTTAACAATGTATTAAAATCTTTAAATCTTTGATATTATCAAGTATATTACACACTAAACACCATTAGGCCTATTAATTAATTAGCTCACTAAAAAAAAATTTTTTTTTATTAGGCCTACTAATAACTAAGATTTAGAGCGACAGAAAAATATAAAAGCTACATAAAAGCTTTACATAGATAAATATACTGTTCAAATAATTTTTAAATTAATGATAAGACATTATTTATCAGAATAAAAATTCAGTTCAAAATATCATTTTTTACTCAATTCTTTTTACTCATGAGCTTTTATTTTAAAATGGATTTCTATCCAAAATTCCTTTAATGCGATACTAATGAAAATCATTTTTAATTCAATTAATTCTTTTTCTTGTTCAATCTGATTATTGTTTGCTATTAATTTCTTCTAATTTCAAGAAGTAAAAAAGGCTCACTACATCTTTCTGAGTTGCTTGAGATCTGAGTCATGATCTAGGAATCATTGAGGTATTTTTTTAAGTACGAGGAGAGAAAAAAATTGATAGAAAAAAGCGTCAGAAAAGAAATGAAGAAAAAGAGAAAAGAGGGAATCATACTAAACAAATTATGCAGTCTATAAATTATTTAATTTCATTTATCTTACAATATCTGATATGGTATGGTAATCTCAATTAAAAAATATATTTCGATTAATTAGGTTGAAAGGAAAGAAGCATGTGATATAGTTACGGCAAAAATTACAAGAAAAATGACTTGTGATATTGAGATAATTTAAAAGGAAGTAAGGAAAAGAAATAAGAAGAGTGACTAAGAGACATTTATTTAGAGACGAACAACTTAGAAATTTTTATATCATATTTTTAATTCATGGACCGAAAAAAAAAAAAAATACTCCGGAAGTTTTCCCAATTTGAAGCATCTGATAGCTTTCAAAGGAGAAATATTTCTTGTCATAATGTTTTCCATTTTTTCTTCTTACCTTCCTTTTCTTACCGCCTCATTTTGTTATTGTCTCAGTATCTTTTTGTCTTCTCTTATCACTTTCGTTCTATTCTGATAATTGAAAAAATACCACAATGATTTTCGGTCATGGCGCAAAGTTTAGAAGACAGAGTCAGTATTAGTTTATCATTAAAAAAAAACTTTACATTATAGCCTATCTAAATTTTGAAGAAATCCAGATGAACCGATATTATCGACAATCACTCGACTTTCAATGAATGCTTTCTGATGCTGGTAAAATGCAACTGCACGTCAAATAATATGATGCCTATTTATTTTTTGCCCCAATCATTCTCAAATCATTTGACTTTTTCTTTCTTGATGTTAATCAAATAATCTTTCAATATTCTTTACATTATTTTTACATTTTCAATATTCTCTACATTTTATGTAGAGATTAAAATCAATCAAATGTGTGATTTAACCAGAAAATAAGTAATATATCTGATAAAAAATGAAGTTGAACAATTTGGGTTTTATCATATTAGTGTTTTGATGATTTTTTTTATGTTGTTTTTCTTACTTTTTATTAATTCGACCAGTCTTATAAAAACCTACCAATCTACCGAAAATAAAGTCTTCACGAATAATTTCCTCCATAGCGTTTGTATCACTACATGTTGCTTGTATTAATGCAACACAGTGTACTATTAAAGCTGATACACAGCCTACACAGTGATCACTGAAAATATTTATAAAATACAATTTTTTGAAGACAAATCGGACATAACTGAGAGTGAAAGTTGACGTAATCTCAAAATACTGACTAGAAGAACCAAGCTATTCGTAAATGCATCGGAAATAAGACATGTTCTGCAAATGCTGATGTAAATCTATCTTAATGGAACTGAGTCTTATTTATCTTGCAGTCAAAAGTCCATAGTTATTGTTCTTTCCTTTTTTTTATTCGGGACTGATCGCATAAAAATAAGGATAATCTTAATTTTCACTACCTATATTCCTTAGCATAACGAGTTATATATTAATGGAAATTTTACCATCAAAGTTTGGATTGACAAATTTACAAACATATCCATGGAGAAACCTACAAGTTAGAACGAAAATTACTGATTCCAGGTTTGTTCGATAACGTTTCATCACCATTTTCAATATCATAACGAAGAAGTTCTGCTCGAAATGCCTCTAACTGACGAGTTTGTTCGCATAATTTATTGTGCAATTTTTCAGCACTATGATACAATGTTGCAAGCGTAGAATCCTGCAAGAAAATTGAAATAACTTCTCGAAAACGTCTGAAATGTTCCTAGGAAGTTAAATTAAATAAAATGAGGAGCTGAATAAAATATCTATTATATTTTACAATAAGAGTCTTGCCTCTTTCAGATTCAAACTTGATATGAAATGTGTAAACGATTGCAGAGTCATGTGTTTTAGAATCATGTTTGGTCGAATAGTAGGCTCTGAATCCCACGAATATCTTTCCATAAGGGCGCTAATGATTCCAATATGGCAACGTGTCGATTCAATATCATTCAATAAAGTTTCCATAAGGGCATAAGTCTGGAAAAAAAACGAGGGCATACGTTTGGAAAAAAAATTTTTATCTTTAATTATTATTTGTTGATTCTTAAAATCTGAAACCAGTTTAGATCTAACAGTCGAAGACAAATACAAAGAAGTCAGAAGAGTTGTTATGGAATCAAATGTATGAATCAGAGGATTGTATACCACTTTGATTGTTGCACTTGACCATCCAGAAAAAAAAAAAAAAAAAAGATTTCATAAAATATACCTAATACTTAATATACTGGACACTCTGAATTCAAAACTTGTGTAAAATAATAAAAAAAATACGTGATTCAGGCGAAAAAAAAAGCATGCATGGCGAGCATTCTTATAATGCTCGCCCAGAAAAACTGAAGTGATTCAGAAGATTATCTCACCGTTTTTCGGTCATTGTCGTCCTCGATTGCTTGCACTGAAGGTAATGAACGACCAACAAGCACAGCTTCCAGACGAGCGTATTTGCAAAAACCACAAGAATTACATAAAAATGGTTCCTAAAGAAAAACAAACACATAGACAATGAGTAATTATACCATTTAAAAGAAATAATTCAAGAAAACAGTATCAGCAACACAGATTCAGTTACTAGCGATGACACTAGCTCATGCCGAAAACATCATATATACCCGGAGTCATTCATTACTGCCTTATTTCCCAGTAAAAATCAAAGCAATTCAGGAAAAACTAGAAGATCAATAAAGTGAACAAGGACCTTTTCATCGTAATTTATTGCTCGACATTTCACGCACTGAAATACATTTTCGCCACAATTTGAGCATATTCCCGGATTCGGTGCTACTGATGTAGAACACCGTGGACAATGCACGAATTCTGGAGCGTCTGCAGTTCCAGCTGTATTCGTATCATAAAATTCGGCCATTTCCAAGATTACATTACAAGCAACAACAGGGATTGGAAGTTGTACATCAATTTCACTATCTCCTTGATTTACCTGCAGATTTGCTTTTTGTGCAAAAAACAAAAAACTAGTACCCATTTTTTTCAACAATAATATAAAGATCTAAAATGAAAACGTCAGTATCGAGGATTTTATTAATAAAAAAAAAACAAAGGGAATTGAAACAAGCTTTGGAATTCAGAAGGAACAAAAGATGGCAATCTATGAGGAGATGGGTAAAATGATTCCTTACATCGCAAGTTCAATCTACATTCCTTCCAAATGTATCAAAATTATACATATAATATAGTTATAATTGTATAAAAGAGATAAATACTACCTTAACATCAGCTGCTTTTTCCCAAAGTTCAGGCCGATTCTTGAGATCAACCGCTGATTCAAGTATTTTATTGCAATAATAAAATTTGAATCGTTTCACCATCTTCGATCGTTTGATTTCGCTCAAACGTATCATGATTCGTGATACCTATGACTTAGTTTTGTAATTATTTATACTCTTTTATTTAAAAATATTCCTTCGCATTCCCTTTAAATTCAATGAATTATCATAACATGAATTATGTATACCTCAAAATGACCCATCAATTTAATCATTTGAGCCGAAGTAGTGAAACGAGAATCCAACTTAATTGATGACAATTTCAACTGTTCCATTGGATGATCCGAATCCGAACATATCAAGCATGGAGATTTATTTAATACAGAAATATCTGGTGATCCTGAAATACCAACATTTTGAAATGGACGATTAGGAAAAAAAAAAAAAAAGATTCAGCTCTAAAATTTCTATAACTTTTTGTTATTATGAATCTTTTTCCTAAATTCCTCAGATCACGAATTCGATATTCATTACCAAAATTCTCATGAACTATATCAATTAGCTTTTCTAAATGAAAGTGTTAGTTTCTTTCGGTACAGCATGGCTTGTTATTCAGAATATTGCAAAGTTTTTATTCTTTATTAATATTCATGAGAAACAGTAAGCAAGGATTCATTGTTTTAAAAAGTGGACGATGTATATAATGAGTCGAAGTAATACGTGAAAAAGTTGATAAAGAAAGCAATTAATAAAGTACTTTAAAAACTGACCAATAAATTCGCATAATTTTTCGAAAAGAACCGAACTTCGACTTTTTTCTAACATATATAGCGCGCTATCGATTGTTGCTACGGCTTCTTTATAAACCATGATCAATTCATCTCTCAAATAGAAGTTGGAAATATTAGAATGAAATCATGGAAAAAATTCCATCCATCCTCAATATATCTTCTCGTTCTATCTTTTAGCTTCGAATATGATGATACTTCTAAAGACAAAGATCAATCCGAAATTTTTAGTTAACACTTTTTGCAAAATAACACTACCTGTACTAGGATTAAAGATGATGAAACTAACTTCGATAAGAATCGAGGTAAATAGCAAGACAGAAGATCTACTAGTTGTGCAGCTCGATTACCCATTTCTTGCGCATAAAGCCAAGTGTGCCTGTATAGATGATTAATCAGTTGCAATTGATTAGGCCGTGATGCAAGTTGTAGCGTAGCACGTAGAATCGCGTGCAGTGTCCAACGTCTTTCTTCATTTTCGCCCAACAGAAACCTGCAGTGAAAATAAACTACATAAAATTAATCCCGAATTTCGTCTTCTTCAGAAAAGAGTAGTCAGAATTTCTGCAGTTAACACAATACATTTCCCAAAGCTAAAACAGTAACAAACTAAAGATGCTATTTTAAATTATTCCGGTTAATATTATTTGGACATTTTGTCTGGTAACGTTTTGTTTAAAAAATAGATTTTCGGATATTTACTCTAATATGTAATTTGAAAAGATAAGTATTTAACCTGGCAAAATTATTTTTCAAAAATAATTCAGTCAAAAAATCAAAAAATTAAAAAAATTCTCCTTTCAAAACATTGGAGTAAAAAACACCTCGTAATCAGCCTTTTGAACAATGTAAATGGCTTTTGCTTGCCTAATAGTATATTGACCAATGAACAACAGAGTAATTCATCATCGGAATCTTCGGATGTTCGGATAGCCAACAAAATAAGATTAAGAACAGCGTCGCATGCAACATCAGGCATCATACACGCTAATTCCATTAACCATGGTAACTAAAAAAGGAATTCTGCAATTTTAAATTTCATTAAAACTAAATTTAAATTAAATAAGCAAATGACAGCAGGCTTACTTCCTTTAAACATATTCTCTGCCAAACGATACAGCGCCTCTCAGAAACTACTGCGATTCCCTTGAGTCGGCCAACAATATCGCTTAATTCAAAATATTCCAAACTTGAACGATCTTTCAAGCGCTTTTTCAAATTAGCCAGTAAATCATGAATGATATGCTCATCACGAATTTGACGGTATTTCGTCTGAAAAAAGTTGGATTAAATATGTATACAATGAGAGTAGTCAGCTACAGTTTTGTAAATAATGGTATACTTCAATGTAACAAACCAATTTCAGCAACTAAGGTATCAACTTCGGTTTATTTTTAATTAGCAACAGTTCTTATGGAATGGAAAACAAAAACAAAAGTGAAATTGGACCAGAAAAATGATTTCAGAAATGGGAATAAGTTGAGCCGGTATAAAGATACACACCAAATTAACCTACCGAATCGGAACCACACATTAACAGAAGCAGTTTTCGAGCAAGTCTGCGCATTGTAGATGGTTCCTGAGTAATGTAATCACATAAAAGATTCTCCCATTTGTTGTTCAGCAACAGCTCATCACCCAAAACTTTTTTAAGCTAAAAATGAATTGAAAGTAAACCATTTCCTCACTCTAGTTATTTTTAATCGATTCCTACAATATAGAATCAAAAAGGAATTAGAATGACCGAATGCAAGTTTAATCCTCGTGAAAACTGAAGTCGGAAATATTCGAAAGAATTCAATTTTTTCATTTTACGTGTCAAATTTATATTAGACAGTAAAAAGATAGAATAAAACAATCTCAATGATGCTGCTGATTTACTGCTGATTCCTATAATATGTTTCTTGATGCTTAAAAAATCTGAAATTATTACGGACATTTTGGAACAACCTACATTCATAGAAGTTCAATTTATCTAATTGCTTGTAGGACCTACAATCTGACTCTTAAATCAATATGTTCGTCATTTTTTACCAACGGATTTAACGAAAAGTGCAACAAATCACGTAAAAAACTAGGTTGAATATACCTACAATAGCAACTGGCGAAAAGTAAAATCTAATTGATAGTCAAAGTTCATTTTATTTTATCTCAACATCGAATCACCTATCACTAAAGTCTTCGAAATGACACTCTAGATTCAATATACACACCGCAAAGCTTTGATGACATAAAATCGAAATTTACCTGATATGGCAATCGAAGCGCCATTTCTACGAGTAATGTTGTGTATATCGAAAAGACATTTCCTGGATTGATATTCAATACACGAGCATTGAATAACGGGGCAAGATCAGGCTGTAATTCTGGCGGGATAGAAGAGAGTTTCTGGACACTCTGTTCGAAAAACTGCGTTTGTTTGGTCCACTCTGTTTTCAAGGATTGCAAAAGAACATAACAATAATTTAGGGCTCCCACAGACACCTAAATTATTTAAATTTAATCTGTAAACAAATAGAAATATATTTTAAAACAATTTCATTTCGATATCTGATAGTCCTTCCTTCCAGTGAAGAATTCTTTAAGTTCTTCAGAAACAATTTTTTTGTGGCTGTTTGTCCAAACTTTTTCTCTTAAGTTCGTTCCAGCACCTCCTGGTGCTTTTGAAATGATTTAATTATGCACAAAACTAGTGGATAAGCAATGATTAAATAAATAAAAGAGAAATTTCTACATAAATCACTTAAAAAAAAAAAAAAAAAAAAAGAAAAAACTTTATTAAACTTACTAAAGTACGTGCAACTTTCACAGCCAAAGCAACTTGCGGCTCAGGAGTTACAGAACTCTCTTCGTGTTCTTTACTCTCTACTTGAGGAATAACATTCATGTCAATATCATCCTGCTGCGGTGTCGCATCACGACTAGATGACGATATATCACCTGCAAGTTCAGTACCTTCCATCTGTTCCAGATCGGATTCCCCACCAGCTTCTGCATCATCTCCATCATCAATACTACCAGCCGGTGCGACTGCTGATATATTAGCAGCACTCAATATCGCAGTGAGCTGTAAGATACCGGAATTTTAAAATCACGGAATAAATTTACTACTCCTGTCAATAAAACAAGCACAAATGAATTTTGAACTATTTCTGATATTTTCGAAGTCGAGAATTCCTCAACCCAAATAAAAACGCTTCAAAACCTGTGCAAATATTTCTATCATTAGCATATTATTATTTCATTTAATATTTGGTGATCCTAAATAAAAAATATTGCCTTCCTAACACAACAAAAATCTTGCCACTCTATTAAAGAACTAACTTCTTCACTCTTTGGCACCGTGACCTGATGAAGCCTTTCTTCACTTGACTTTCTGTTATTCCTAGATGGCCAATTATGCGATGTACATTGAACAAGAATAACATATATTAGACGTAAAATAACTTGATCACGTTCTGCTTTCATCGTTCTTTCTGTTTGCACTTTGTTAAAGTCTAACCCACTTATTAAATAATCGATCTGAAATCATTACTAGGAATTAAAAGATGTTCGAGAATTCAAAAAATATTTCTACATCTAAATTCTAAAACGCAGAACGTACTTACAAGATCGGTTAACTGATCCGGAGCGTGTTGACCCATCAAAAAGAGTATTGTCTGAGCTGGTGCCAAACAACGCACACCATCATAATTACAAATGTCGAATCGAGAAACAAGAGCTAGCAACAACTGTCCGATCCAGGCCATTTCTAGTAAAATAAAATATGAATGAAAATATCAATTCGAATGTCTAAAACTTTCATTTGTCAGAAATTTAGAAAGCATTCCAAGAAAACTTAAATTAAATGATATCGATGTACATCAAGACACGATGCATTTCTACAGAATGACCAAATTTTGTTTCATTAGCAATATCGGTAGAAAAAAATGCAAATGAATTGTCGGGAGAAAAAAAAAAAAGCTTTTGAATTGGTCAATGGCATACAATACACTGCATTAAAGAGCTAAACGAACAAAGTAATTCTGGAATCACCATTCAGTAGAGCTTATTTTCAGGAACCACACGTGCAAGTGAACAGAGTCAGTATATAGAAAGTTATATCACTAAACATAGTAATTAATATGCGACAATATCTTCACAGCTAATTGAAAGCTTTTATAAGACTGCATCATGTCTTGATGTGTATCGATCCCATTTTCACAGTTAAGCAAAATAAGGGAAAATGTCAGCTTAAAAACTTGAAAATTGGAGAACTCATCTAGTCCTGAAAACTGAAAGAAGCAAAGAAATTTACTTCTATTAAAATCCTCGAAATCCGATAAAGGCTTCAACTGAACAGGGATGCCTTTCTCCTTATTTATTTGATTTTCAAGTTCATAAACAATTGCCGGCTTGAATCCATTAACTGCACTTTGGATTACAACACCCATATTGAATCCTTCAGCGGAAGTCGTGTTTTTATCCGCTAAAGTTGCAGGCGTAAGACCACCGATAAACGAGAACAAATTACTGTGATTCTGTACATTCACCACACAGTAGTTTGAAATTACTGCTGACATCAAACATTTGCAACGATGGGCAATAACTATGTTCTGGAATTGAAAAATTATTTGAAATATAAGAAGTTCGAGAAATTTTTGAATTAACGAAATGTTATGATGTAACTACTATTTCCAAATAACAATAATTGAGAATAAAAGATGAAAAATTAAGATGAGTCTAGAAATAAATCCTCAAGATTTCAACCATATTATTTAAAGCATTTTGAAAAAACAAAATGTCTGAAAATTATCGAAACTAACATCCGAAAACAATATTTCCAGGATAAGTTGCATTATTTCTGCCGAGTTTTCCGCATTTACAGCCAGATATACGAAGGCAGATATCAACAGCTGCTCCAATACTGCATCCGTAGCAAAATCACTGGAGAAAACGAAGTCGACACACATTTGCAAAAAAGGGAGTATATCCCCGAAATCTAAATTAATCATTTTAGCTTTCCTTTTTGCTGTTTTTTTTTTTTTTCATTTTAGTCAAATAAATTCTTTATTTTTCATATTTAATTTTTCTAGTGAATTTTCCAAACTTTTCATGCATAACATTTATGATAAATATTTCAATACCAATATTTTTTAATCGATTCAGTATCTCATATTTATTGATAATTAGTCTGTGGATTTTAATTTTATATAAAAATAATTCTTTATTTTCACATTCCTCATTAAAAAAGTTGCTCAATAAGTTATTCAAGAGATGTTTCAAAACAATAACTATTCTCTATTCCTTTCGGTTATTACTTTTAGCCAACAATTAAAATGATTAACTACTTCCAAAAATTTTCCGAATTTTGAACAAATGATTTATACAGTTTTTTGTCATGAAATAATATGTATCGTTTCAATATTTAAGTTCATTACTAAAAAATCGTATCAAATTATAAATTCAGATTATAAATTGAATTAAATTACAAAAATTGAATTAAATTATAGATTTGTATATGTTGCTAGTTCAATCTTTTATTGATCAGCTTGATGTTTACCCCCCTTTCAGAATTAATTCATTCAATAACTAAAATTCTGCTGGGTTTAATTCAGATGAAATATCAATATTAAACAACTAATTAATAAAACAAACATTAGGATTGCATTTAATTAAATTTGTACTATTTTAAAGATAATATGCTGATAAAAATAATGATAATTAGTAATGCTCTATTGTTGCTAATATATTACTTATTTTTATGCCTAAAAACATTAACATTAGAATTATTATTAGTATAAAAACACAAAAAATAATAAATTCAGCATATTAAAAAATTCTAACAAATCGTCCACATGTTAATCCGCTTGATTTCTATTTATATTTCTTTTTCTATCGACTATTTGTAAAATCTGCTGTTTATTAAGCCCAAAAATTAAAAATCTTGGATAAAAAGAAACCAAAAATAGTTCATATTTCTAGCATTTGAAACTAAAATAGCATTCGAAACTAATTTTTTGAAATAAATTTAGGGAAGGAAACCAACGCTTTTTAATTAATTGGTGAAAAGAAGCTACACGATGCAAAGTTATCACTTTCAACTGAACGGCAAAAGCATTGAAAAGTGATAACTGTAAGGTTCCAGAATTTCGATGGTTTATCAGCGATGAAAATAAAGTCGCGTCCTGAAATTACAAAAAAGCAATAAAAATTTGCTAATGAAATCACCTTAATTTATAAGAAATGAAATCCTAACAAATCTTAAAAAAGAATGCTTTTGATCATCATCATTCCTTTGAAATATTGACATAAAATTTCAATGTTCACTGGTTTTATTTTATATGCAACTACAGGCTATGCGTATCGACTGAAAATTCATTGCAACCTAGTTAGCGATTCCAGCTCTATATTTTCAAAATATTTGCTAACTAAACATTAAGAACTCTAAACTATTTCAGTAACCTTTTGTTCGAGAAATGATGGGGTTGTAGGTGATAATTGCCTCAACAAAATCAATGCTCGATGATTCACGGTGATGTGCTCAAAATCCGGAGCTGTAAACTTAAGTGCAAGAGGTAGAAGCCAATCCATTCGCTGAAATAAAACATTATAAAGCTGTGCAATATATAATTATATTTATGCAGCTCTGGAAATTAAATTAGGAAAATCTATAGTGGCAACTATAGATTTCTATTTCTTTTTTTTGTGTGTTATTTTTCTTTTTAGGTGGGTTTTGTTGGGTTTTTAGTATAAATTTAAATTTATGTTGGTTTTTTTTTTTTTTACCACTTCAAAATCAGAGCAAACTAGGAAACATTTTTTTGGATTCATTTAGGAAAAATACAATTGTCCCGAACCATTCTTAAGTCCTGAATCATTCTTATAAAAAAGTGAAGTGAAAGAAGGTCAACCTTCCGTTTGGTACAAGAATGCAGCCTGCAGCATGTAGAGATAAATGAGGCAACCAGTTGTTCGGGAAGAGTAATAATTTGGTCAAAACGATAGGAAGCTGTAGGAAAACCAAAATCTTTTTTCGTTTTGCCAAAAACCTAAAAATCCTGACAATATGTGGCAATGAATGAAAAATCCAATTGAATTTAAAATTACTGAATGTTGCACAAATCAAATCTTTAATCAAAAAGATGAAAAAAAAGAAACTTAACTTAATCGACCAAATTTGTGCAGGTACATTGTTACAAGTGAAATTCAGCGTCACTTCATTGTTGCTGTAAATATACAATCGCACATAAGCAATAAAAAAATTACGGTGATAGTCAACAATGCTTAATTGTTGCTATAATGCAATCGTACAGTAATAAAAGTAATGAAGTCCAAACTTAGAGACTTCGAAAACCAGACCTATAAAGAGAAAAATAGGCACAATAATGACTCAAACAGATGTAATTATCAATGTCAGGCTTAAATTTAGAACAACTGGCCATTGAAAGCTTTCAGGAAGGTCATCATAGTTGTTCTTTATTATATAGGAACGATAGAGATATGAAACTTATAAAACTAACAAGTTTAACGTGATTAAATTTTGCGCTACTCATAAAGATAAACAGTAAACGGTAGTGTCTTTTAAATCTGCTTGAGGTTGGAAATACTTTTTATCCTAATAGCATTTGTTATCATTTCTCTGTTGGAGTAAGTGCGCAAACTAGATGCATGTAGTGTATTTAAAATATCTGAAATAATTATGGAAAGCACTAATAAATCGTTAATGACAATAATGAAATAAAAAAGTTACACCAATTCTGAAATTCTGGCAGTTTTTGCCTATGTACCGAACATTGTGTAACTTATAAGAAGAATTATGAGGTGAATTTGCAATAGCAACTTGAAAAAAATTACCAACTAATAGACTGTTTTCGCGTCAACCGTACATCAAATATTCGTGACATCTTCGTTTGTAGATTGATTTTTTTGCCAAACACCGTTACACTTGTTGGACACTTGTCCGGTGTGACTTCGATGCGCAATGCGCAGATGATGCAGTTCCAGTCTAGGTTCTTCACCACAACTTCAAACTCTCTTTGCTGAAATTTAAAGAAATTCTGTTTAAAAATTGAAAAATTTTGTCTGCTATTCAATCAAATATCCTTTCATTTATTTAGATGCCTTGCTTTGTAAGAGAAAATAGGGACCGTACATTAATGTAGGATGAGTACAATCAACACATCTAATAAAATTCGAGAAGAAACTCGACTTTTTAAATGCCTTAATTTAATTCTTGAGGCCCTGTAGTATTAAAAACAGCAAGTCTTATAAACATTCGAGATTTGCTTTCCCTTTTTGCCCGCTTTATGAGAATTGCATAAAGTAAAGAAGAATGAAAGAAAGAATAAGGAGGAATAAAATGTACCTTCAAACAAACAATGCTCATTCCTGAAGAGGTAATCCTTTTCGTTAATTCGGCAGTGTCATAAATGTGCTCAAGTGCCTTGCTGTAAAATTCCAATTTTTGGATCGGACGGCATTGCTCAAATACCGTGACCATATCTGGTTCTGGTATCTCGTCCTCTACAATAGCGTATGGTCTTATTTCTGTTTCCAACATTGAACGTTCCACATCCTTCACCCAGAAATCAGGTTCCATTAACCAACAACTGAAATCATGATTTTATTCATCTTTTTCAAAAGAAGATCAAATACAAATTTTGCTTCGCAAAAACAAGATCATCAAGTTTCACTATATTAACAACAATAAAACCATTGCAAAGCATTATGTCTCAAAACAGTTTTATAATTGTGAAATCATTTCTAACTTCTCTATGTGGTGAAAAAGCTGAAAACGATAATTATTTTAAAAAGACTTACAAAAGATTTTCTGTTTTGCCTGAAGTTTCTAGGAACTTTTTGGAGAAATTAAAGTACATATCAAACAAATTAGTTGGTATGCAACTGCATTTTAATTCTACAACAACAACAACATTACGTATTACATTTTGGGAATCTTGTATTGAAGAAGATAATGACAACCTTTGAAAGAGTTGCAGATTTTGATTTGCCAAAATTTGTACAAGAAATTGAGATACGCAATCTGAGCCAAGCAACATGCATTGAGCTATTACAGGATCAGCTAGAGTCTTCGTCTGTGCATATACAGTACTGCCATATGGGTAAAGGAAAACAGCAGAGGTGCATGACGGATGCGAGAGAGCTGCAAAGACTCCGGCGCATTCACACCAATTCGTTAGCGGGAAGTCGAAAGGAAGACTTTGGGCTTCTTCAAATTCTGTACCATTAAAATATAATACATAAGTTTTATCTGAAATAAAGTTTACCAAGGAACTCAACATAATAAATAATACAAAAAGAGTGAATTAAATGAAAAGATTAATGATTACAATAAAGTCGATTCCAAAAAGTTTACATAGAAACATATTTTAAGTAAGCAGTTGACATTCAAGAAGTAGAACTTACTTTCCATAGAAACGAACAAAAATCGAGTTTCTTCGGAATAATGCATAGAGATAGCATTGGACGTTGTTGGTAATTGAAATGTTGTTGTCATAAAATACGAAGCTCCATCAGCACGTCTAGCTTTTTCCAATTCTTCCACATAAAGGTGTCCTGCGGAAGACAGGACAATGATAATAATCAGTCCATCGTTCCGCTTACCTATAAAAAGATAACATTGAAAACAATTCATTTATATATTTGATATATATATATATATATATATATATAATTGAATCGAAAATTGATAAGCTTCATAGAACATCTAATCATTCTGTTCAAACCTCACATACCAAACGCCAGTTCCGTAACATCGCCCATTGGAAGGACGAATTCGAAAGTTGATGGAATATTTGTTGGATTTAAGTCATAAATTCGAATGAATTGTAGTGCCGCAACCGCTATCATATTGCTACTATCATAATTTATCCATCTCATCTTTAAAAAAAAAGCTCTATAAGAGTAATAATAGTTTGAGATGTTCGATTAAATTTCATCTCGATGTTTTGTATACGTTATGACAAACTACCATTCATTTATTTAGGATTACAAAATGCAAAAGTCAAAAAAAATCTTCAAAAACATACCTTGGGAACAGCATAAGATGGAAATGGGCTAACGAATTCAACATTTTGCTTTTCAGATATATCACCATCTTTATTAATTCGTAGAATGAGACATTGATTCAAGCCACATACAGCTAGTAAATCTTTCATATTTGCAAGTGCAGCTATTTTGAATCCAACTGCATCTAGTTCGATTCGCTAGAAGCAGAGAGAAATTAGAAAAATGATCAAATTGGCATCGGAAATATGCATGCAGGAGTCCAGTAAAAGAATTTATATCAGTTTATAAACTTTTTGATTATTCATTCATTAATTAACGTACTAAGGATTTAAGAGAACGATCAAACAGCAAGATATCTTCTCAATTTGCATGAAGAAAAGTATGTCACTTTTGAAAGTGGCGAATCACTGTTATTCTTGCAATTTCATGACAGTGATATAACAAAATTAGCTTATAAATATGGAAAATCTATCTGATTATAAGTAGAACTGACAGGTATATCACAATCTTTTGTAGATGCACTCAGCAACGATCGGATGCCTAGCAAAACAATCTTCGAGCTCTCCTGTACAGCAACTAGAAAAATCGTACCACCAATTTCAAGAGACGCTATCGTATTCTCTATACTTTTTCCCGCTTCAATTCGTTTATCGAAAACAGCTTTAGAATATGAAGTTAATGGCTCCTAAATTAACGAATTAAAGAAATTAAAAACCAATAAAGTCGAACAAAATTTTGCATTTTTAAGAAAAGCATTTGAATTTATTGCTACTGTCCAGTAAATCCAATAGAGCTGTAATATTTTATTTCGATAAGTTGACAGATAAAGAAAGAGATAAGTGTTTTGCTGAAAAATGCATGTTCTCCATGAGTTTCACTACAGCTTCAATTTTCCCTTCTTCTGACTAGTAATATTAATGTCTCATCTGTCGATATTCAAGTCGCCTTCTTCAAAATAAATTAATCTTGGAGGTTCTAGCAAATAATTCAAACATACCATAATAATACGATCTGTCGATACGATTAAGCCTTGCGTCAGCTTTGTATCGATTTCTCTTAGCCGCGTTTCGCGGGCCTTACCTGATCGCAAACGTACTCCTTCCTTCACTGCAGTAATCAGTGATATAATATTCTCCCGATCAGCTGTTAATGTTTCCATAAATTGGCACTAAAACGAATGTATATATTTATTTGATACTTTTTAAAAGCGAGATAGGAATTTTGAAAAAATCAACAAGTATGTTGGAACAAAATCTTACTGCCATATTAAATACATAAATGAAAACGAAATCGTGTGGAGCCATTTTCTGCATATGATATAATATATAAAAAGAAATGCTAGATACGTATGGACAGCAGTTAAACTATTTTCAAGAATTCAGACAAAAATCGATGGACTCTTATTGTTCTAAAATTAGCATTCATTGCTTCGTACTTCCTTACCACAGAGTTGTCATCATCAAATTTATCTGCTTAAATCAATTTTGATGAAAATATATTTCACTGAATTTAGATGAAAGATTTCTTAAAAATTAGTATGATGAGGAAAACAAATAAGCATACCAAATGATTTTCAATTTCTGCCTTATCTTCATCCATAATTGACAGATGGTTGAACACACTCAATCTCCGCTTTGATGATTTTGATCGACTGCTAGGTAACGTTGCATATTTTTGATTACTGATGCGCTGCGGCTTAGGATACGATGTGGACTTCAATGCAACACAACCTTTTGCACCGCAATCGCAAAAAAATGATCCAAATTTGCTGAAGATTTAAACTATCAATCAGGTTACTCACCTCAAATCCCTCTTAAACTGAAAACTTCATTCTCAAATGTCCCGAAACTGAAACTGATATCTGGCTTATCCAAAGCTTTAAAACGTTGTTAACAATTTCAGTCTATATGCTTTAATATTCCTAAATGTCCAAATTCAGAAAGTCTTTACATATTACCTATATGCTAGATCATGGCCTCGATGACAATTAACTGCACAAACTGAACAAACGCCTTCTCCTTCAACCATGCAGCAAGTATAGCAATTGTACCAGTGCTGTTGGACGAATTGTTTCGCCGTTGACGCGAATGTACACAACGGTAAAGCACGATTACGTGAAGATGTTGGCTTTTTCTAAAACTATTAAACATCGAAATTCCATACCATATGAATACACTGTTTATTGAATTATTATTGTAACATATACATCTGTAACATAAAACTAAATTAAATAACCAAAACATAGAGAATAATCACAGTTTTGGCACTGATCTAATTAAAGCCTTCTAGCATTTTATTACTCATTGAAATATTCTACCGTTTCCATCTGTTAATTAATGTTATCATTATATCATAATGTATGATCACAGAATCTTTTGTTCGAAGTGTTAGATAAATATCCATCCCACTGCGCTTTCAGCACTATTAAAATTCAAACTCTTGCTAGTCATCTCTAACTACTTAAAGTACTAAGAAAATTACAACATTTAGCATTTCTACCTTAATAATATGTTTCGGCGTAAAAACTGTGGAAATATCATCAGAATCGTCTCTGATAACACCTTGAGGGCAAAGAATCCGACATAGACCATCAATGTAATCCAGTATGCTACACAAAAAAATAAACGCATACAAAACAGCTGTGACTTGCGAGCTTGATATATTAGGTGAGCCTTTTAAAAGCTGAAATTACAAAACTATGCATAAAACTTACTCGAAAGATAAAACCTGGATCAATCAAACTAAAAGATTCCGATAATTCACTGCAAAAATTTTATCAGTGCAAACCTAAAAGCAAACTTTTCCAAAACAGGTTCCAGATTCCAGTTTAGGATTTATAGCTAATTTAGTTATTTGTAAAATTAATTATAAAAACAGAAAATTTCCCAAGCAAAATTAATTACCACCTCTAATCCGTCCATTCGGATCGTACCAACCAATTCTCGGAACAATTTCGTGCACTGCACAATCAAACGACAGTGTATTTTCGGACCACCGATATTTAACAACGTTAGCAAAGCTTTACTAAAGACATCCAACTCTTTGAGTTGCGCATGTCTACGATCCTCAGATTCACTATCTTCTTTCTCATTCTCATTGTTCTGAAAAAAAAAAAAAAAAAAATAATTTCTGTTTATTGCTTTCTGTTTTCAATTTTTTGAAATGAAGAATGTTGTAGAAGCTAGAATGAACAACTACCAATTTCCTCCAACATAATGATGCATATGCCCATCGATCGCTTCGTTTCACCTCAATTAAAGAGCTGTCGGCTGTTCGTTGATGAACTTTTTCTCCAAAAACGGCATTAATCATTTGTTCTAATAAAGCTCGAAATTCCGGATTTATGAAACTCGTCTTTCCATTTTTATCAGCTGCTAAATATTCAATCAAAGGCTGTAGCCTACAAAATGTCTCAAGCGGAGATGCACTGACACTGACCCATTGAACAAGTAAATCCTGATGTTTCTCAAGTGGTGACAAAAATCGTGAATTCAAATGTGCATCTGAAAAAGAATTGTTGAGCAACGAAAAGAGTGAATAAAATTTTATAAATCTTCACTCTGCAACTAACGAAATGCTGGAATTTTCAAGTTGGGATTTCCTCAATGGCTACTGAAATAAACTTTTTAAATCATGGTATCCTCACAGATCATGAATTCTGACACAGAAAAGAAAACAAGGAAGAAAGTATTCCAAGAATATCCGTCTTCTTTTCAATATGTGCTTATAAATAACATACTTTTTAAATAACATATGGTCGAAAGCAAATTGACAAGTGGTACTGAACGTTTCATAAGTGAACTGTCTGCCGCAATATGATCCAGAACTAATGAAAAAATATCTTCTGGCAGCGTATTCCAGGGCAAATTAAGAGAGCTTTGCGTCGAGACCAAATGTATCAGGATGGAGCAAAAAACTGATTGACCATCTCTGAAAGCTTAGATAGAAATTAGAATGGTGACATTTTTTCAAAGCTTTTAGTCTGAGAAGCAAACTGAATCAAAGTATGAGTTTTCAGCATTTTCGACACTTGTTGCAAATTACTAAGACTTTCTAATTACATAGAAATTAGAGCAAAACAATATCCAAATTTCAAAATTGAAAAATAAAAAACATACAGTAAATTAGTTTCTGAAGCAGTTTGCTGCGCTAATATTCCATCCAATAAAGTAGAAACAATACAAGCTAAGTGCTGACTCATTACCAAAATTACATTCATTTTTGTCACCACCGATTGATTCAATTCACGCGCTGCTGTTCCTGTGAGATCCGAACTATGGATAAAAATCATCCAGTCAAGAAGCAATCGTGTTTCATCCTGATGTTGTACACCGCTCCTAAAATTCTAGCATTTTTAATATTCATCTGTTTCCTAATAAAATGTCAATTTTAAATCCTACAATTCTTAATTTCTTTAATTTCAATCAGTAATTTGAAAAAACAATATGGAAGTTGAGATATTCAGTGCTATTATTTTAACAATTAAGATTAACTCAAGCTTATTTCAAAAAGTCCTAACTTTTAGTTAATTAACAATAAAGTTTTTTGAATGTTCACTTCTTTACCTTTCCTTACTTCCAATTTCAAGCATCAGTAGCAGTTTGTGGAAATTCAATTACTTTAAAAAATGTTTAAGGGACTAATACTTCTGATATAATTTATTCTCTTTTTTAAGACTAAAAAAAACCTGCTGACATTTCAACATAAAAATCAGAAAAAACTAACCTTGATAATAACTGATTAAGCACAAATCGAGTTGTGTTGTCACAAAGTGAACAAAATGCAGCAAACATCTACAAAGTGAATTAGCGAATTACAAATAAGATCAAATATCCTAAATCCTTTTTTTTTCAAAACAGTTCAAATAACGTAAAACAATTTTGCAAAATGAGGGCAATTGCTAACTTTAAGTCGAAGAAATATCAATATAATGATTTCTTAGGTAAAGAATTCGTATCCATACTAAAGTTAGATAAAAATTATTAAAATTTTAATTTTAATAATTTATATCGAAGATATACTTTATTCTTTCTGTAATTTGAGTCTAGTGCTAAGATCAAATATAAGCACAAATGCATCATTTATTACAGCTAGTTTTAGTAATGATCAGAAATATTTTTTTTTTCTTTCTGCTAGGATTTTTTTGGTGTGATAATACTTTTATTAAAACACTTTTGTACTAACTTGAACCAAAAAAAAAAAATTTTGCAGAGATTAATATTTACAATATAGGAACATCTGAAATTCACTATTTAAAATATATATTTGCAAAAATTTTTTCAACAACTTCAAATGAAATCGAACAGCAAATTGCTATTTTCTCAAATTTCTACCTGTTTCGTAATATCCTGCACTTGTGTAACAATAGAATATGGTGATTGAAATGTATCACTAATTGCATCCAACATAACTGGTGTACAAGAAAATTTTAATTCAGGTACCATAAGTCCGGCCCAAGTACGAATCGACTTCAACAAATCATCATTCAAAATAGAATGAAGTTCACCACGTGCATGCGGCACTGCACTATTCAGTACATCATTTTTTGCAAGCGATAACGATGCTGCATATGCGCCCAAAGATAGTGTGATTTTACTGCGTTCACAAATCACATTTCTGAAACACAATAAAACTTCTGAATACATCAGAATCAGAACTATTTAATCAGAGATTATTTAATGACTGCAACTGCATATGGCCAAGACAAGTGCAACAGTATGTGGCCAAATAAAATTAATTCAGGAAAATTCGCAACACTACTGAATAATCGAGTTAAATTTGTTCCTGATAAAACTGTTAAATAACTTTTATCTCTTGGAAACAATCTTTAATTCGCAGTATCAGTACTGCTTTTCTGCTTTCTTTTGAGTGTAAACTATCTGATGTTTCGCCCCTAACGAATTATTTTAAATCTTGCAATAGAGAAGGTTACAGATTTACTTATTTATTCTCTGATTTCTCTGCTGAATAATGGATAAATCATAAATGAATCGAAGTACTTACATCGCATTCTTATACATCCCAGAAACAAATTCAGCGATCCGCATGAGTTCCTGTGTTGAACAACGATATTTTCTTAACTGATTGTAGAATAGCAGTAAAGAATCGTAATATATCAGTGGCAGATTTACGAGATCAATAAGAGACTGTAAAGCAGGCATAAATTCTAGGAAAATTTAGGTACATACATCATAAATTCTCATATTATTGATGAAAATTGACATCTGAACCTAAAACATTTTTATTTAAAAAAAAATTTTTGCTTCTATTTCTTTTACTCGAGCAAGATTGAACTCAAGTAGAAGAAGCAGAGAAGAAAAAAATTAAAATTCTAGTGTAGACTTACGCAGTCATCCACAATCGGTAAACCAACAGCAATAAATGTTTCGATTTTGAGCACATGAGTTATGTTCACAGTTGCAATCTCACCATTAAATTTCTGAAAGTCATTGGAAAAGTAATGTAAAAACAAAAATTACAGAATCAAAAACAAGAACTTGCAAAAACATATGTTTTATAAGATATACTTTCAAAAAGAAAATCATTTCTACGAAATATTACGGATTTCAACTGATACCCTACTGATCAAGTAAATAAAAAATTTCTAACTGCTTTGATTATGTGTTGCTCCATAACGAATCATGCAAAAAACTCGTCAAATCTCAGATGCAATTTATTCTCTTGGCAAAAATACCAACTGACTAATTCATCAGGAACTTCTTTCAGTTATAATAAAAACTCCGACTTGCAGACACTTACATTCAAATAAGCTGCGTAAGTGCTATCTAGCAACAAAGGTCGAATACGTACAAAATGGCAGCGTTCAGCTGGAAGAATAGCAGTACCATTCATAATTTTTGAGAGAAACGAAACTGTGGGCTGAAAGAAAGATTTTAAAATGACAGTCGAATTTATAAAATCATACTAGTACTGAAGACAATCAAAAATTGGAAAGAAGTCCTCATGATCAAGTCCTCACATCCTAAGAATCGAAGAAGCTTTTAAAAGAATTCAGCCAATCTTCAACTTCCAGTTATGAAAAAACTAAAGCATCTTTTCAGCCAATCTTTGAACTAAGAACACAATTCCGTAATTAGAACAGCGAATATCCTCACTGATATGGCTTCATCTATTTAAACAGAGCTGGAATATTAAACGTAAAACTGAATAAAAATTCATAAAACTGAAATTCAAAATTTTCTCCACATACCGGCAAAATTACATGCGCAGGGAGATGCTCCTCATCCCACTGCATATCATACAACCAATTGATATACAAATCATGCAATTCATCCCAATGATTGAAATTCAACACAGAACGAGTTAATAGAGCATCTTCCCATTTCGGTGCTTTGCTAAGATCTATAAGAATTGTTTTGTGTGATACAATAGCTTTAAATCCGTAGTTTTCAAAATTTTTAGATACTGGAACAGCATAAAAATATCTCCCAATATGAAATGTTTTAACATGGCAAATAATGAAATTGATTCATTATTATTTTAAAATATAGCATGGCTAAGAAATAAGGAATATATATTACCGAAAAAATCGCAACAACATTTTCGAAATTTTTCCATGACTATCTGCCTGTTACCATGTGATTGACCACCTATTAGTAAGAGATGAACAGCTTCTAACACATAACGCACTCTTTGGCGCTTTATATCACTGGAATATTAAAAAGCTTTGCAAAGTTTAAACATATGAATTACAATAACTACACTGATTAGTATTCAATACGGATCTGCGATAAAAACTATACTGATAAGATCCGCAATCTCAACTCATTTTTAATTCAATTAAATTGCGGATATCTTCTAGAAACTAAGTAATACTTCTTGTTATTAAAATAGTGAATGAAACAAAATACTATTAATATAATATTAAATCACTAATGCAGTTTCTGGTACACTATTTAATTTAAAATTTTTAATTCCAACTAAAAAAAATAAAAACTAAAACCTTTTTAGGGCATCATATAATATGCCCACTGCATAACTAGCTGACTTTTTCAGATCTTCGCTATCCAGTAGTTCGGAAACACATTCGAGAAGCCAGAAAGTGGAATGTTCAGGGATACCATTCCTCGACTCTGTATCTATTGAGCGCAGAATATAATGAACAACCTGCGCTGCATTTTGACGCCCTAACACACAAACAGCAACAATTTTTAAGCAAAACGGATCCGAAGTAATAATTTCTGATTCATTACCCCTTGGGAAATACAACATACTGTTCACCAGCTGTTCCTGAAGAAAATAGGAGAGAGTTAGTCAAAAAATATTCAAATCGAAAAGCATTTGAAATGTTTTATTAATAAACTTGAAGTGACATAAAGAGGCACAGTTCTTTTCTTAAAGTACTATTGTCATAATTACCTACCTTATCATTTGCATCCAGATAACCCTTGTCCAGAGAATGCTCCAGAAGCAGTATTAACAAAGCATTGACATCTTCTGTTCCACAGTAGCCATGGTCGCCACTTGATGCAGCACATAAATCACGGTAACAATTAAAACTTGAACTTGTCCAAATGTTTGATGTATTTCCCATAAACAGCAACATCGACAGACTTCTTTCGCACAAGTTTAATAGCTAAAATTTTGAAAAAATTGACATGCATTTTTTTTTTTCATTATACTATCCCTCTGTTTTGTAATATTTAAATAAATCCTTTTTTGTTTTACCGTCGAAGACGAAACAGCAAAAAGAATACTTTTTGTAAATTTATTGCATCTTCTTGCTGATCCATTAAAACAGGTACGGCTCTCAAAATATTTTCCAACCAATCGCCAACGCCTGCTACTGGATCATCTGTAACTTCTGTTTTGCAGAAAAAATCATCTGTAATTTTTTTTTCATTTTCAATGGATTTCATTACTGAATATGATTAAGAATTATTGAAAACAATTAGGATACAAGCTATGAAAAAACCCATACTGTCAAATTAAATTTCCGGTACAGAATACTAAAATCTTACCAGGTGAATCTGTTGACGTTGGCTTTTTAATTGAGGTAGCATCACCGAGTCTTAATGCATGTTGTAGTGCTTCTTTGGCAATACTCCAAAGCGCATTATATAGTGCGGACGATACGAAAGTCAAAAACGATAATGTCGTCGGAAGCATATTCAGAAATCTATTGGCGAAAAGATATGCTATGTCCATTTTGCAATTCCTCAACAACTGCAATTGAGAGCAATAAAACAATGACTTAATGTTCTTTTTTTCAAGCAAAGAATTTTTTTTTTTGATTAGAAAAATAACAAAAAAAAAAAAAAAAAAAATATGTGCAAACAGATAATCCAATTTTCTATCAAATCAATTAAAAATCTGAGATCTTTTCATGAACTTCTAATGATATGATTCAAAGCCGAATAAAATAAGAAAGATCCGAAATAAAATAAGAAATGTATCAATAAGACATTCGATATGCAAGCACGAATATTTCTGCCTTTCAGAGATTAGAAATACGTAGGGTTATTCAATAACAAATAGCTTGAGAACTACTCACTTATTTGTTAACGAATTGAATCAGATGGGAAGAACTGATGAATGGTTTAGCAAATCTCTTTTCTGGGAGCTGAGACTGCATTATATATATATATATATATATATATATATATATATATATATATATATACTGCTCTAATGTTTTAGAAAAGAAATTCTTAGTAACTACTACTGCACATGACTTTTTCCAGTATTATTTCAGTAAAAGTCACCTCATTAATGCAGAAGACAAGAACTTCAGTAGAATTCGTTACGTGACTTCTGGCGCACAGTGTTCCTATTGCCAATTCAGTGACACGCTTATGCACATTAATTACTGCTGCATAATATGCATTTCCTACATCCATTTGCATTTCTTTAACAGTACAATTACATGCTAATGAAGTAATCATCAAAATTAGTGCACTCGAGACACCACTGATATATTCCATTACGGTTTCTGTTACCATACCAAAATCGATACATAACAATTTGTCGATATCAGTAATTCCATTTTGTAAAATTGATATGTCACTAAAACTGATATTAAAATTTTTTCATATAACTTCACTTAAATAATATAAACGGAATATGAACATAATGAATGATGACACAAAAAAAAAAAAAAAAGCTGAAACTTAGCAAATGAAAAAAAGCACTCGCGTGTTGGCTAGCTGAAGTCACATATGAAATAAATGGAAAAAAATACTGGTACAATGGAGTTAGGTAACACTAAAACCAACCTACAACCAATTATCAGAAAAAGAATCTATCAAAGTCTAAAAAAATTGGTTAAATTAAAATATTACCAACCTTTGATCAATTTTAGAACACGCGGAAAATGATCGTTGAGCGACGGCATTTCGGAATGGATCAAGCAATTTTGCAGGTATTAAAGCGGAAATCATTTTTTCGATAGGGAAAGATGAAAATAATAATTGCCCGTTTATTGCTAATATTTCCTTCTAAAATTTATTTATTTTCAATATGAATAATTAGCTAGAAATATCTCATTTTATCGATCAGAACTGGAATGAAGTATAGTCTTGTTCGACGTACACGGAATCGTAAATGCAAAATGCACTTGATTGAAATTACAGTTTTGTTCTAACGGTAGTTACTCAAAAAATGACAAATATCCACTATAAATAGTAAACGATGAAAATTGTGACTAGCAAAAATCCATATTTGCAATAAACAATAATCTAATAATTTAATTTGATAATTTGTGTCATAATTCAATTCGCTACCTATTTACAAGCAATCACATATAAATATTGTATGGCATACTTGAACTAAATAAATATATTTTGTTTCCCTTTTAATTTTAGAGCAGAAGACAATTTTATTTAGGCCAACCGCCTCCATCTATAAGTAATTGGATAGAGATACATAATTAAAATAGTCCATAATCTTTACATATATATAAAGATATATATAAAGATTATGGACTATTTTATTTTGAAAAGTGTAGTATTCACTTTATTATGGAATATATTGAAAATGGTAAGTAATTCACAGCTTTTTTAAATTCAGATTAGAAGAATAATACTTACAGAAGAAATATTTAACTGTATACAAGGTTGAGTAGCTTCAACTATGTCATGCTTCTTTTGATTACACTCCTGTGAGCACAAAGAGTTGCGATATTCAATGGGTAACGCCGTTCCAGTCAATAAACAACGTACAATATCCACCAAATGAATCGTTTTGACATGTCCCTCATCCAGATGTTTCGTAAAATGCTTGATCAACACACGATATGCTTCACTGGCAAACAGTACATCATTACTGGATACTAAAAAACATATAACATTACATATGCGATATATAGCATTGTCTATCGATTTCTAAAAAATTATGAAAGAAGATTTGTCCATTGCCTATTTGCAAGAAATACTTACATTTATCCAAACTTGTACCAATGACATGAATTGACAGAATAATTTCGTCCGGTAGCATTGATGAGCCATTATTGATGATATATTTTAGAAGGCTACTTAAATGCTCTGCTTTTTGATCCGCATTACTTGCAAGACTCCAATTCATTTCCGCATGGTCAACATCTCTTGGCATCCGACTCGAAGAAGTCTGAAAATTGTCACAGGATAAAATTCATTTGAATAGTAAAATTTGAGCCAAAAAATACGTTACAGTAAATAGTAAAACACTGTCGCATAAAGATTTCAAGAAAACCGATAATAATTTATAAAAATATGAACTTCCACATTTTCTTTTTTTTTTTTTCTTTTTTACGGAAATAAACGGTAGATTAGAAAATGAAGACAGTCACCGCACTGAAATGGTCATACTTTTTAAAATTTCAAGGTGATGAATATCAGCAAGCTCACACTCACAAATGGATTATTTAACCGTTGATACATAATAACGACCTTTTGTTCAATAATTACATTTGATAACTTAGTCAAGAATAACTCTATTTACCACATAATTGATAATTTCATCGATAACAATAAATAAATGACAACATAATTTGACTGTCGCATAGCTTTACAACTTTTCATTATTTGGTTTTATCAATGCTCTTGATGACTAACGCTTGGACTGAAGCTAACAATACAATGCCTGATATCAGCTGATCTTTTTCAAGATGTCATTCCATCTTGCAGGAATGGAAAATTCAAGCCCCATCTATTCAATAAAACATAATCCCTCCCATTTTCCGGGTTCTTAATAGAATATGCATGCAGGGACACTGCTACATTAGAAATGCTACATTCAGGTAATTCATCTCTAATTAACCTAATTACTGGATAATATAATGTAACAAACACCTCTACCTGATCTCTCTCATCTATGTTCCTCTGATCCTCATCAAACCCTCGATCACTCTACACAACACAATGCTCGAAAATGACTACTAGCGAGTATCGATGAGTACCAACAAAGTTTCAGTAAGTACTATCGAATCAATATCGCAAACAGCTATTCCTTAACATTTGCTTCAACAAATGAACATTTAACAATTATCTGTCTATTCTGTCCTTTTCTGTTCTCTCAATGTTCATCTATGCCATCAGTGATTATTTTGTCTTCTGTTGTTCCGCCAGTATCTGTTTTGCCCAGAAAATCAATTCCATTCAATTCCTTCGGTTTCTCGCAAAACAATCGTGAAATAAGTGCAGATGGTCACACCATCTGAATATTTAAGAGAACAGACGTGTCCCCCTTGCTCCGTGTCCCATTTGCGTGGACTTACTCGACTTCACGTATCCCCAGATAGGAAAGCTGAAAATGATTCAAATTTTCTTAATGAAGCCATTTATGATGCCGTACTGCACGCTGAGGGGCGCGATGCAATCTGGCCAGAATTCTCAGCTGATATCATTGATAGCAATATTGAGCGGAATTCTGACTAAAATCGCAATTTATATGTTTTCTCTTCAGCGATGCGAAGGAATGAATCAGAAATAGCGTCTGGCTACGATAATCTTATCTCTCACTGATTGATAAAGATTTCATGCCAATCAAGTCTTCACAATATCCTCTGAAATTCAGAAATCCCACTTGAAATGATGATTATAAAAGTTTACTTTTCAAAAAATTTTTTTAAGTTTCCAGGTTATAAATCGAAGTTTTTCTTCCTTGACATAAATTTAATTTTTTTATTTTAGGTTTTTGAAATTTCTTTTTCCTTGAAGAATCCACATTTCCTTGTATAATTTGCTCATGCAAAGCATTCTAATCAATGTACCAGTTAATCAGCATATGTACATTCTTTGCACAAGCACATTATCTTGGCTTGGAATGGCTTAATTACCATCATTTTCAGGCTACCTGTGAGGAGTAAGTTATGCATTATTGTGCCCGATGGTTAATGAGACGAGCCAAATATGTTTGCTCAAATTGTGCTCTTCTCTTTTGTTCTGTTTTTATGCTTGCCAATCTGTTCATCGGAATATTATTGTTAGCGATGCGCGATGGTTTAACGGTACTGTTTGTTCTCCTGTTCTATCAATTAAAATAAGGGTTAAATTCGTCGAAGTTTCTTTTCCGTAATTTCTCTCTGCTAGGTTCCTTACTTGGCCTGAATATTAGTAAAGCTAATATTTACATTTTGGCCATTTTGTAAAGTTTATAGAAATTAGACTAATATATCGATCATAATATACGGAAATTTTCTCATCCTGGAAAATATAATAATTCATTAGTGATAATTTTTGATCACTTAGTGTTGTTAGTCAGATATAAAGGAACAAAATGAAATAATGATTGCAAAAGTGACACAGCGACTTTCAAATTATTATTAGTTCAAGTGAGCCAAGATCGCTTATCAGTTTTTATCAACATATCATTGGTTTCTCTGACCAAGAGTTTTCATTGTACTTAATTTTAAGATCAGTTTTCATAATGTATCACTTTGATTATCATAAGTAATATATGTTTTTTCTCGAAGATTCAAATAAACTCATAGAATGGAAATCTAATTACTGTCAGAAAATAGGATGAATATAATTGAAAGATTTAATTAGATCAAACATTTTGAGAATTTTTGCACAAAAAATTTTATTTACGAATAAATTTAATTTTTTGTTTTATTTACGAATAAATTTTTTTTTTTTCAGATGTTGGATTCATTTGCGGTTTTCATAACCTTTCATAACCTTTTTGTGCAGGATTATCCTTACTATTCTTGCAACTAACTTTTAAATGTAGTTTTTTATATGATTGATAGCACTTGATGAAAGATGGGATGGTTAGCTTAAATTGCTGCCTCAGCAGGTGTCAGCCAATTCAAATTGTCTTATTCTTTATCAAGTCCTATCACGGTTCAGTGTTTTTATATCACATAAAAGCATGATTTCAAATAGAGAGATCGCTCCTCTTCATAATGAAGTGTTCCATTGGTCATCTTAAAAAAAGTAATCAAGAAATTCTTCACTGATATGGATTTATAATCATTTCAGGATGAAGATGAGTTTTATTATGAGAATGTCGGAAAACACGGACATATAGTATTGACTCGAAAGAAAAGTAATTCTTTTTAAAAACTATTATTCCCCAATAATTTTTTGCCCATGTTATTTGGGACACACCAACAATGTGGTTTTACAATAGTAAGATATTTATATTTCCTCGTAGAAAGCATGAGAACTATACGCTAGATTTATTGAGACTCTTATTGTAATAATATTGTAATAACAATTAATTATAGCTCTAGAACAACAAGAATGTGTTATATCGGAAGACGATACTATCGAGTATCCCAGCTGTCGCGAAAAAATGCAATGGATGGAGGAGGGATGGCAAACACATGAATGTTATGCGTTTTATGGCGTAAATGGAACATTCTGCTCATTCAGAATTTATCTTTCCGAAATCGAAAAGTATTGTCCGATTTTGCCTTGGCGAAAAACCATAAAAGATGATAGTGCAATTTTATTTGAAAATAAAGTACCATCGGTAATTGATTTGCGCTATTTTTGGAATTATCTCTCATGTTTGATTGATGGCTAATTTTAAGGAAATTTATGACGAAATCCCAAGTTGATCAGAATCTTTTTAGATTGTTCAGTTTGCAGCTTTATGCATTAGCACTACTCACTTTAAATCGTTATCTTTAGTTAAGTGCTGTTTAGTCTGTTGATAGTTTAGATCTCTATCTTTATTTAGTGTTCATACGATAGTATCTTCTTTCTGAAGTTTCCAGACTGCACGTTAATATGGAAATTATTGAGTGGGATTTCCTGAGAAATTTTGAAATTCAAAAGTAAATTTTAAATGAATTTAGCAATAAATAAATTTGACAGATTTTATTGAAAATTTTAGCATATTGTTTAGCATAATATATTAAATTTTTCTAAAGATTACTTTCAGATAGAACGGGATCTATCAGGTCTTTTTAAACTTATGTTTGATAATGAACTGAATTATAAATTTATAAGGACCCGAATTACTCTTTTATGGCCCAAATGGTTGAGTGCTTACGATGAATTGATGATCAAATGGCCAAAAACCGTATCGTCAAGACGAAAATTCAACGTACGCAAGCAGATTTCAATTTCAAACTTTTGATTTTTTTTCTTTCGAAATTACCGTCGTTTGTTTGGACACAGATACAATTGTAGATAATAATACATATGGGTTTCCTGAGTAGAGAAGCTGGTTTCAAATTCGGTGAGCTATCATCTACTGGTGGACCACTTGGAGAACTTGTGCAGTGGTCCGATTTGATTGCAGCACTTTATCTATTGGGCCACAATCTCATGATTTCTACTGAAGTTAGAACACTGAAAAAGTATTCTCTTTGCATATACTTATATTATAGAGAAAGATGAAATAGATCATAAGAAAAAACTTTTGTATGAAGTAAATACTCGTTCAGGTAAAATCAGAAAATCAAATTCAAAATTATTTGTCAGAGATAGTTGTATCCACTGAGAACTTCTGTTTCAAATTTTAATAAATAGTTGTGTCCACTGAGAACTTCAGTTTCAAATTTTTTTATAAATTATCAAGATGAAGAAGAAATAGTTTTGTAATCAGTAATTATGATTGCTTGGGGGTAAATCAATGATTTATTTAAAGAACTAATAACGATTTTAACAAATATTTAATAAACTAATAGTAAATAATGCAGAACATAACTTTCATCAAACATACCTGGCTGTGATAAAGTGGCTTGATAATGTTGTACTGAAATATTCTTTTTAAGCTTTTGTGATTCTAAATTGTTTATTGAAATCTTTTTAATAATGACATGGAATGACAAGAGAATTTTTTTATCTTTATGGTATTGAAAGCTACTGAGATACTATATCTTGATTGATCTATCTGTTCTCTTGTCTGTTTCGCTAAAATAGTTTCCTTATAAGCATTGCTATCTTGTCAGAGGGAGGATTTCGTTCTCCTTCTTACATTTTAAATTAGTTTTTTTTTTTTTAATATGCTTAATTTTTTAGAAACATAAAAAAAATCGACTACAAATTTCCTTGTCCAAAACAAGATGGGGAAGTAATTAATCTCGTTTTCACTGATATTGTTGGTCTGAGATATCTCCGTGGAAAAATGAGTGATTTCTTTAACAAAATGAAGTAAGTTGATAAATTAAAAAAATAGGCTACTATTCACTTGAGCACTCTTTTACATTTCCAGATTTAGATTTACATATTGCTATTTTATAGACCTTATTCTCTTGTCAAGGATTCCAATAATTTAAATTATTTCAGATATTTCCTTCTTTTCCTATTATTACTGTGCAAACCTATCCTTTTTAAATGTCGGGAAAATGGTACTAGAAAAAGAATTCATTTAATTATCGATCAAGTTAAGTTACTTATTTCAGATGTACAATACGAGTTCTAGATTCATTCGGCACACATGCGGAATTCAATTCTCAAAATTACTTTACTACTCATAAAAATTCATTAGGTGGATCAGGGAAAAATCCATGGGGTAACAATCAGTTGGATTTGCAGCAATTCATGACGATGTTTCCTCATACAGATGATAACACATTTCTCGGATTTGCAGTGGAAATGCATCCAGTTAACCAAGATATCAAGAGAGATAATGTTACATTAGTAAGCATTTCATATAATTTTATCAATAAATATCTTGTTCAAAATGATATTTTAGATATTAGATACGATGTAGAAAGCTTGGATATACTCGAATCCTTTATCTTGTATAAAGTCCGATTATTTAAGGGCAAGATTTCGACTTGCTTCTTAACAGTTGGCGCTGATGACATCGTCACTCCTCTACTTGGATATTTATAGGTCTCGGTCCTTTTGTGATGAATTCAACTCTGAAAGCATATCATTCTAGATTTAAACCGAGAGAATGCTGATTTGAAGTATTGTAAATTCTAATTGCTTGTGGCATTTGTAGGTTTATGGTAAAGCAGGCTATATGTGGAAAAATGCGAAACAACTCATAGAAACAGTACGAAAATTTACAGAAGTGCATGCAACAGTTAGCGATAATTTGCCAGATTTCGACAATCTTATAATAAATCATGGAGTTTTAACAGGTTCCGAATTACATGCCCTGATGAGAAAAGTGAAGATATTCTTGGGTCTTGGTTTTCCGTTTGAAGGCCCTGCGCCATTGGAAGCCATTGCAAGTGGTGTTGTTTTCATCAACCCTTCATTTAATCCGCCGAAATCGCGAAGAACATCTGATTTTTTCAAGGACAAACCAACTTTACGCGAAGTAAATTTCAAAAAAAAAAATTGTTCGGACTTTCATAATTTAGTATGCTTGATTGGATTCAGTGAGTCGCAGTGCTGAAATTGTTGAGTTGCAGTCATCTCCTGATTATGGCAACGCTGAGCTTACATGACTTGCATTATTTTCCTGTGATATAAAATCATAAGAAGGTTCGGAGCATATCGAGTTTCAAATATATCAGGAAACATCATTAACAATTAGGTGCTTTTTTTATTCTGAAATTTCATTTTATAAAATTCAAGTACTCTGGAAATTCCAGCTAACGAGTCAAAATCCTTATGCGGAGCTTTTTATCGGTAGGCCTCATGTATTAACTGTTGACATTGAGAATTCATCGCAAGTGGAAGATGCAATACGTGAAGCTTTGCTTTCAAAAGTTAGTATTTAGATCAGGTTTTCATAAATTTTCCCTAGAAACTGGTTCATAATAAGTTCACGACTTTGAGCCAAAATTACTTAAATTATTTTTCTTGAAGTTTACAATCACTCATCCCTCTTTAGCTAGAAAATTGCCTCGATGATAGTGCTATTCCAGATTGTAATACGACATCTCTGAATCACAACCTTAGGACATGTTTCTCGCGCAAAATTGAGTTATTCTACACGTTTAAACTTTATGATGTATTTAGAAGAATATTTTGATGTCATAATCCTTTTTATATAAAATGCACTTATTTTGTGTTTTTAATTGAGGTCATCTGGCCGAAGCAAAAATTTTTAAATACTATATAAAATAATTCTTCCTGACTTCTAGCCTAACCCATATACTCCTTTCGAATTTACAATCTTGGGAATGCTACAACGAGTCAATATTCTTGTCTCCAAGCAGAACTTTTGTCATGTCACCCATTTTCCTCCTCGACAGGCAATGATAACCGTTGAAGCAGTTTCTATGCAGTCTTGTCAAGATGCATGTCGCCAGCATAGTTAGTTTTACCGTTAACAGAGTTTTGATTGAATAACATTGTTAACAAAATTTTGATGGAAGTGAATCAATATCATTTTAATAAAAATAAGGACAAATGAGTAGAGCATTTGCAGCTTAATAGGGAAAAAAATTTTTGTTTATTTGTTCAAGATTTTATGGGACTTTATTAGTCATTGTGCATTTCTGATGAGAAATATCAGTTCTAACTGTTTTTTTATTGCTTTTTTTTTCTTTTTTTTTTTTTTTAGATCTTCTGTGTGAGCGTTCATTCTTCCGTCGTTTGAATATGCCTGAATTTTTAAATAAGTATGTCCTTTGCTTTTTCATCTGTGATGTAACAGTTGCACTGGATTATCCTTCTGCCTATTCTTATTACTACAGTTTATTCGGTAAAATGAATTTTTCCAACTGTGAATAAATTTCTTGTAGACTTCGGGTAGGGTGAATTCATCGCCTGTATTATTAAATCTATAGCACTAATTGTAAATTGGTTAATTGCACTACTTTTACTGTACCAAATCTTTGTGAATTGTAATCACTGCAAACTTTTAGGAGTAGATTATGTGCTGCAATAAAAAGTATCTCAAGTCCATACGCGCCATATGAGTGCTCGAAGCAAAGAAATCCAGATTTGTATAGCTGTGCATCTGTTCCGACTGTTCCAAATATCCGACGAATGTGCCCTTGTCGTGATTTTATCTGGGGTCAGACGGCTCTCTGTTCTTCCTGTTTATGACTCGATTTTTAAAGATTTTATTCTACACACAAGTTCAGTCTTTTTGCAAGTTTCGTATGTGTAATATGTTATATACATCTTCAATTTCGTATATTCTTGTAGACAATATCTTCAGTTTCGTATGTTAACGCTTTATTTTCTAAAATCTAAAAGTTGTGTAAACTTCCATATCCGCAGTTGCATAAAATCACATCTTCATTTTCCAATGCTATTATTTCCCTCAAATTACATTAAATAATGTCTTGTATTTGTTATAAATTAGTATTGTGGAAACTTTTCAGTATTACAGAAAAATTGCAACTACTTCACCGCAAAGGACTCAAGAAGAATGTATTAATAAGGTTATGCAAAAACCTTATTCTAATTCATTCCTTCTGAGTCCTTTTGCGTAACTGTAATTTTTGTACCAATTTTTCTGTTCCACACTGCAACACATTCTTAAATAAACATGTTATCATTTTGTATATATATATATTACATATATATATATATATATATATATATATATATATATCCTTTTTATTTTTGTTATTGATGGGTTATTACATGCTGCATAATTTATATTCATTTTAATTTAAAATTGATATTAGGAAAAAAATTCGAACATATTTGAATTCAAATGGATCATGAGACAATTCGCAACATCAGTGATAGATTTGGGAATTGCTGCATGTGATCATTTTGTTAAGAATACTGGAGTTCGGAAGGTAAAGAGAATAACTGGAAGCTAACATTAACGAACTGAATAGCTGGTTCTTGTATAGCTACACTAGAAGTTGATGAAAAATTCAAAGATTTTTCCTCGCGGTCATTCAACATTTGAAGCAAACGGAAAAAGGGAAGATCTGATAAATTGTCTTTAAGTGTTTATCTTCTTTTATTCTACAGGATAGTAATAGATAATCCTTGATCCAACTGTGACATGTTACGGAAAGTGCATTCTGCGCAATAATGGTGACGATCGTTACAATGGTTGAACCGAAAGGCTCCAGAATCGAAGTTGCGTTAAAATAATCATCATATCTACAGTTTACGCCTTAGAAATATATTCAACAAATAAGATACTATTGGAAATTTTTGCATTCTTCATCCTATGTTCTGTCCGTTTGCAATAAGTGGCAGTGCAGGGATTTTTGCTATCGGGGAATCAGATAATAAATTTCCAAACAAAAACTTGATTGTGACAGGTATCCTGTAATGCCAAAAAGACAACTCTTTTCCGGATCCCTATGAATGATGTTCTGCTAGACTCTTTTTGCACTAACCTAAATCGTATTGTCTGATGTAGATTATTAAAATTTCTCAATTCTAGACTTTTTAATATTTTTCTGTCAAATTATCTTGTTGCTGAACTTGTTTATGTATCACTTTATACGTAAGCATTTCTACATTCCAACCTATTCATGTAATTTAAGATATGACTTCCACACATAATTAATGGAAATAATTACATAAGAAATATGTGACTACTATGTAGGAATCTTTTAGAAATTTTCATCCAGTTTTGAAATGAAATCAGGGCTGCAAAACAATCACACTCAATATACGAGTAAAAGTTGGATTTCATAATTCGCTTGCTGCTTGTTTTAACTAATTGATAATCTAGAATATCAACCAGGTAAGAGTATCAGCTCTTTTCTAAATAAGATCATCTCCTTATAATATTAACGGAAAATAACGCATAATTTTACATGAAAAATTGAATAGGATTACACACAATTTTCTTCAATCATCATCATTATTTTCACATTCATATATCAGATGAATCATTCGTATCTGTATGATCACAGTTCAAACTTGCAATTGCCATTTGCATTGCAGCGCGAAAATTCCGGAGGCTTCGCTGGAAAAGTCTAAAAAAATGAATTTTATTCCTGAAATTCATGTCAAGTGTATGCAATGTTTCCAAGAAAACAGATCTAAAAAAGACTTATACTAAATATTTCATCAATAATTAGATGAGAAATCACGACAATTTTAAAGCGCCACTAAACTTCAAACCATATTTTCGGAGTGCTGGAATGTTTTTTTTTTTTTTTTTTTTTTTTCATAAATAATCAGTATACATCAAACACATGGGCAATATTAAATCGGAGATACTAAAAGTAACCGATTTCGTTTTCAAAGCAAAACTATTTTCCATTGATTTACGCATTTCAAGAAAATAAAGCTTACGATTGATCCAAACTGTTGACAAGTTTGGCGCGGAAAGAGTTTACAATAGTCCTAAAGATGGAAATATCAACTATTATATGACAAACTAAGGAAAAATGTAAGATAAAAAAGTTCAGGAAAAAGAATCTAAACCTTGTTTTCAATGATAAGAAATTTTGCACACTTTCTTCAAATGCTGTAACATCGGTAACAACTTGTGTGGTTTGTTCCAATGACATACTTTGTAAATGACCAAGTCGATCGATTAGCTGATCGAATGCATTTTGTATTATTGGACTAAGAATCTGCAACTAAATTAAATTTAAAAAAAATATTGGGATCCGTGATGAAAAAACGATTACAGAGTAACAAATCAGATCAGATTCATCTCACGGAATCATTAATAGATCAAGAGAATAGTGTTCTCTTAGCTGAACCTTAAGAGACACTACGACAGATAATTATCCAAAAAATATGAAAGCTAAAACAATTCTCAGAAAAACAGTTCCATCATTCGATCCCGATTTGCACAATTTTAGTGGAACAGCTGTAGTCTAGCAAGGATCTCGAAGACCTTGATACCAAATTTTTTAAAAAATTTTAATTTTTTTTATTACCAAAAACATACTATTATCAAAAAAGCTATGCAAATTTACGTCAACATTTATAAATTGAAAAAATACCTCGCGCATGAGATGTGGAGCAAGTAAGCATATTTCTGACTGGATGAATATTAGATACATGATGAGTTCTTTAATGTAATCTGATACTTCTACAATAGTTAGGGATAAGGATGAGGACCATGAAATTTACCCCTTCTAAATGCTAACTTTAAAAATTTCAAATAGCAGCTTGACAAAAAACCAGTTTATTTAAATGTCAGCAATTTGCTGAATTAAGCATGGCAAGAAATCACAACCCAAGATAAAATTCCAATCCTTCCGTCCACTCTATTCGAATAAAAGAGCTCATCCAAAATATTGTCACAATAATCTTCCGCTCATAAAAAGTTCATTTTCAGATTTGAGAAATTAATTAGTAAACAGAAAATAAAACTGAATGTCACCTTCATTCGGTAGATCTTCATAATTGGCCGATCCAACCATGGAACTAAATGTAGAACATTTAATTTGCAAATAATATTTCATCAAATTTTGCCGAAATACCAACAACTCTCCTTTGCTTTTCTGAAATGAACACATTCCTTATTTGCTTCCAAAAATTTTTTTAAAGTCTTAATTTTGAGGAAAAGAGAGAAAAAATATCAGAATTACATTCTTTCAGTCTGGGAAAGATTCCTCCATGTCCACAAAATAATGAAGCAATCTAGGTTTTTCAAAGAGAGAGGCGAGTAACGGATAATTACTTTTTTAAATTTTACTATGTTTGCATAAAAAATTTCAATAAAAGCTCACTTCGAATATGATATCCCCATATTTGACACCATTTTCAGTTAAGCGACGACAAATTGTGAGCAAAGAATTTTCTACTACATATTCAATGTTACATATGGCAATAAGCAACTTTCGGCAGCTAGCTGTTCTATCACTGAATAAAGATGATGGACGTCTTGTACAACCTCTAAAAAAGTTATTTCTACATCAAAAATTCTGGAAAAATTTTTTTTTTTGTTTAAATCGAAATCGTTTCAAATCATCATCATAAGTGTCAATAATATATTACACTTTCTCATAAAACTAGTAATTGATTTCTCAGTTTTAAATTTAAATCTAAATTGGTTCACCAATTAAGTTATACTACAGCTTTCAAAACAAATGTGATCCAATTTTTTTCAAATATACAGACTTTCAAGCAAATTGTTTGATTTTAGTTTAAAATTTTCATAAAAACTTATCGAATTTCGAGACATATTTTGTTCTAAAATTTAATGCACCTTAGCTGTAGAGCATTCTCTATACAATCACGAACTGATGTGAGAATCATCGTAAACAAATCAACCAACATTGAGCGAAACCGTTCCCTACTGAACAAATCCAATTCATTCGAATAATTTGAAGATGAAAGTATTTGTCGAATTTGACCCATGCTATCATTCACCTCAAAAAACGTTATTATAAAAATCTTTAAACACAGAATTAATTTTAGTCCGATTTAAAGAATTTTGCAATGAGATTTAATTATCCAAAACCATTTTCAAAGATAAAATATTCCCGCTTTTTTGGATTACTGATAATTTATTCAAAGCTCATCTCAGAATGATTCAATTTCATTTCAAATAACAGGAATGATCTTCCTGAATAATTGTTTTCCATCTCCACATATTTCGAATGAATATAAAATTGGATGCAGAATAGCTATTGAGTAGAGCTAATATAAATCTCACCTCTGTTTCATACAGATCTGGTAAAACAGTTTTCGATAAACCCGCATGCTCTAGTTTCCAGATTTCTCCATTCCCTAAGTTAATCACTCCTGCAATGAAATAATAGAGTACAAATGCAAATCAAAAGCATCTCAAGGCAATTATGACGGCATTACTCGAAATCCTCTTACTCCATTTTATTTCCTTAGCTTTATACTATAATAAAATGAAAGTTATCTCTGCATAAAGTTGGTGCCTTTGAATTTATCTTGCCTCGCCGGAAAATAGCTATAACTTGAAACAGAAAATCGAAGCATGAAAGATGGTCTTAACAAGTGGATGACTAAACAATGTTAGAAAAGGATAAAAAATAAGGAAAAAGCCGATTTTCTATTTTAGATTATAGCTGTTTCCGGGCCCGCAAGATGAATTGTAGGTACCAATTTTGTACAAGGAGAACTATTTAGCTAGAAGTTCCTTGGGAAGTTCGTTTACCTTGAGTAACTCTCTCAATTACTTTTGATAGGCATTTCAGTCGAATAGTAACACAGAGTTCCAGCAGCGGCTGCAGTTGCTCAGAAGTGAAATTACAATCGAGCATAAAACTTACGCATGATCTGAAAAAGAGTAACTATAAATAAAATTGAATGATCTTCTCGGTGCATCTAAAATCGCTGGAGTCACTGGGATAAGCTGACACATTAACATGATCACTTAAATTGTGCAAAATTTTGTTTATGCAGATATTCTTGACATATTTTTTTGAATCATCTCATCGAGCAAAATCATATTAAAAGTTTGGCTTTTTTTTTCTAAGCAAATATAGTGTAGTTCTGGAGTTCTTAAAGCATATATACATTGTTCGTATCATTACCATCACGAAATATACAAAACAAGAAATTTATGGAAATCTGTTTAAGTATTTTTAATGTGCCATAGATAGACAAATTAGAAAGAGATGTTAGTATGTCGAACTTCGAAGTTTCTTAATTTATTGAAATTAAAGAAAAAAGTCTTTCACTTATCTCAAAATTTTCAATGATGAAAATAACTGATGTGTGAGAGGAGATGAAGCGATGGATGGCCATTTCGCGAACTGTTCACTGTATTTCCGTAAAACTGACTCAGGCAAGGCATCAGGTACTAATGCATTCAATATCAGCCATGAAGAAACATTAATTGTGTTTATGAGCATTTGCTGAAAATATGGATGAATTAATAAAACAATAATGATCGAAATCTGATATTTTTTTAAAACTGTGCTTATGAGAATTTGTTACAATTTCTTGCAGTTTTACAGATTTAACGATTTATTCAATTATTTTGCATTCCAAACTTCATCGCATTCTCTATTTCATCTAGAAATCTGGACAAATAGAAGATGCGGTGAAGTCTCGAATACAGAATAAACAAATAAATCGTTTAATCTATTTAAATGACAGGAATCGCAAGTAAATGCACACACGTTTAAACTTCATTTACTAGAGAGAGATATTTATTCCAAAAAAAAAAAATTATAAGAAAGATCACAAAGCTGATGAGATTTGAAAAATAGAAAAAAAAAAAAATAAAAAAAGCCATTTCTCTTGATTTCAAAGAATTTAAACTGACATTAATATCACATAAGCGATCCACCGATGTCAGATTTGTAACTGATGAGGAGTATATTTGAGAAAGTTTCCAAAATGTTTGCAGTTTTTCGGTAATAAGATCTACCATTTCTTGAACAAAATCGTACAAATTATGTGAGTTTTCTTCAATTACTGTAATGCAATAATTTATGAGAAATAATAAACTCAAAATAAGTGCCAGATAAAATATGATCATAAAGTTAATACAATTAGTGACTTTTTATTAGTATAATTAATAACTTAATATAAGTGTGAGTGATAACAGTGACTTGAGAATAAATATCAGGATGATTATTCTAAAAAATTTTTCAGTTTCGACACTTGTCACGTTAAGTAAAGTCTTCATCAAAACGAGAAAGTATGTAGAACGAAAATACAGCCCGTCTGTACCATTCTTAACAAACTTGCAATTTCAAGAATATCTCAAAATTAGGCCCAAATTTGGACAAATTAAGTGCAAATTATTGAAAATACAAGAATAGACTATATGAATTAAAAATAAATCGCATTTGCATGAACAATTAATGAAAAGAAACAAATAGAAATAGTCTGGCAAATTACTTACATGAGAATATATCTGGCGACTCTTTCTTATTATTGACTTGGCCAAGTGCTGTAAAATTAAATGTTTTTCGAAAGAAACGGTAAATTTCAAAAAAAAAACTTGATTTTCAAAAAAAAAAAAATCAAAACTCAATTTTCAAATGATACCTAACTTCAGATGCTTTCTTTGTGTTTGCCACAAAAGATCTTCTAACCAGCAGTGATATGCTGTAATGCAGTCCCATGCTGGATCTGAATTCGGTTCAAGGACCTATAAATGTAGTTGAAAACACAGTATGAAAATAGATAACCAATTACAAATATCTCGCTTCTCCTGCACTGGATCTAGTTTTTCAAATCTCCCTTTTCCTTAAATGATGCGGTAACTTTACTGAACTATTTTATACTTAAGCAAGTATGCAAAAGAGGAAAAAAATAATAATAACAATAACCATACTTTCAGATACTTGATTAGTCTGCTTTGATCTTCAAATGAAGTAGGCATATCGATCAAACGTTGCTTCATATTTTTCTTAAATATTTCCATTTTTTGATCTAATTCAGCCATCACTGAAAACTGTTCTTGAACCAGTTATGTCATTCAGCACAAAATCTATCGGCAGAAAAAAAACTGTAATAAGTTAATTATTAATGCAGAAAAACTTACCCTCTTTAAATAATGACACTTCAGTATCCTTGAAGAGTGACTTTGCGCGAGTATAATCATTCAAAATAGTTGAATATTCACCCTGGAATTAATGTCACAAAAATCAAGATGATTGTTTCCATTGCTTCTACTTAAAGGATACCAAATTATTTAATAGCTTAATACGCAGCGTTCACAATTAAATTTAATCCTATGCTTTCCTGGAAGAGATATAAGTAGGCTACAAATTTAAAAATTTTGAGACTCGAGCCAAAACATAAATAGCATAAAGAAGTTTAAGAAACATAAGCTTGAACCTTTGCTAAATTTTGATCGATAGCACTGGAGAGGAAAAAAATGAATCGAAAACGAGTGAGCACTGATAAAGCATTTCTTGTGGCATCAGCTCGATCTTTTCGCGTTAAAACTTCATAAAATACTGCATTTGCTGCTGTGTGTGATTCAGCGAGCTGAAATTTATTCTCCAAAAAATTCTTATCAGTAATAAAAAATTGCAAAAAAAAGATCATATGAATTACAATTTGATCCCTAATATTACCTAAAAACTTAAAAGCCATCGAAATTTCGAAATTCAATAAAATCGGAAATAACATATTCAGAACCTTCTCAGAAATATTTTTTGTGAGCGGCCAACCATAAGTGTTCTTCTCCAGTTGCATTTTATCATGAAGTGTTGCCAGTGTATCAACGCAATTTATCAGTGAATAAAGATTAGCACGATGTAAATCGGAACTGTTTTTTTCACCTTCTTTAGTGTTTTGTGTTAAGTACAACAATCCTTTTCTGAGATCGGAAAGTCTACAAAACAGAAAAACACAGATGGAATGGCGAAATATTAAGGTATTATTTATTCATCTCGTGCAAGTGATGAAATTAAATTTGCGAAAATTCTGTACATACTCCTTAACAAAATTTAGGATTCCAGTCATTAAAGCATTAGATTTGGTTCAATTATCCTTAGTGACTGGAATCTTAAACAACTATTTGTGCTTGAGAATTACTTGAGATATTGACGTTAAATTTTTTTCGAAGTTTAACAATTTCCGAGATCCAAATAACTTTCAAAACCCACTTTGTCTCACGATAATTTTCAATCAAATACCAAGCTGGGTTGAAATTTTCCATTCGAAGATTACCTGAACCTTCCGGAAACATTTGCATCAGAGATGTTTGATCCATTTTTTTATGCCTGGAGAAATATAATATTTATCCAAAACAATATATCACTTTTAATAATGACATAATTTATTTGAAAAACCCTGAAATACTACAAAAAATTTCGCTGAAAGAAATATCGAAATTATAGTTTATCTTCGATAGAACCGCGAACTTACGGTTCAATCTTCAATCCTAACGCATCTAAAGCGACTGTTGTTTCGGGAATATTATGGACAGCTTCACGACCAGGAACCGTCCTTGTTTCATCCACCCAAACAGCACTTTCTTCTAATGGACCAACCTGCACGATAAAAACACGAAATGTAACATTTGATGTACTTTTTCCCATTGATTTTGTTAAAAGGACTACTTCTCCGATACCACGTTTTGCTTGTCCAATACCTAAAAAATACGTCTTTTACATTATGTACTGAGAAATCAGAGTTTATGTTAAATCAGTACTAAGAATACTCAAAGTTTTACGCTATGGAGTCACTGGAAATTACAAGCTAGACTTAGAAGATTTGAGAGTGGGAATCATACGATTTCAGACTAGGAATTATCAGATGCTTCAACTGGTCAATCATAAGATAACTAGAAGTTTCAAGCTAAATTACTTATGGTCACTAAAAGCTTTATTCCAGACAATCAATAAAGTCGAAAATTTGAATTCACAATATTACTGATATTCTGAATTATCATTACGTGCTATAATCAAAGAAGGTGATTTCCATTTCGCTGACATTAAGCAGTCAGTTCCACAAATAGATAAAGCAACCAGATCCGACTGATTTTTCCCAAGATTTTCGCCACGGATTTTAATTTGTGTCCCTGGAACTCCTTCCTTGGGTGATAAACCAGTAATCAAAGGCCGAAGAGCGGCATCACTGGCGGAATGACCGCTATTTTCAACCATCCTGAAATTTGGCTATTTCTGCTGTATTAGTTCTCAATTGTCAGTAAGTACCCTATAGCACATGAAACCGATTCATTTTTTTGTACCAATTTCAAAATTTTTCAACTTTATGTCCGAAATTGATTAAATCCAATTTATAATTTAAACCATTATTTCATTTTCAAAAGCATTACTTTCATAATTACAACATATACTATATTGTTGTTTAACAATACAGTATAGATCGTTTATTGTCGAAATAACTCGTCGCATAACTTTTATTCATTAGAGCTATTTATTTTAATTCCCTAAATTTATTCGAAAATCGTTCTCAGAAGTTAGGAAAGAGGTCCTAACTTATCAAATCATGTTGCAAATTCCATTAGCTACACAACAGAATTACCAAAACTACTTCAAAGATTTTACAATTAACTCCAACCGAAGTCCAACAATCCACTTGATATGGAAACAAATTGCAAGATTTAATAGTTTCATAAGACTGCCACAAATTGGTATGACCTGCAGGAGCGGATGCGATGCGTCAGATTTTGGAAAAGACAATAAGGATAAGCGAATGTGTGAGTGCAGAGGTGTAGATCTGTTCTTCAGTAGAGATTTATCCAACTTATTCACATTTGAAATACAGTGCATGATTTGTAAAATCTGAATAATTACAATTTGGGCAAAAACACTTCATTAGTCTCTTTCAGTTACTACCATTCCCATCTTAAGATATCAAACATGATTCGTTTTTTTTTTGGTAATTGCAATACTGTGGTATGACTTCCGTTTCAGTTTTATTTCTGTGGAAATTACTGAGACAAAAAAAAGCTTTTCAGGATGCAAAGAACTTTGAGAAGCTGAATAACACTCAGAGATAGAGAGAAAAGGAGATGGACAATCGTGATGACCTGATTGAGGCATTCATAGACGAAACACGCACTTCGCAAAGCACTGCAGTTACTTTTCGTAATGGTATCGTTACATTTCATTTTGTAAAGAAATTCCATTCATACAATTTTCTTTTTTGTCTCTATATCTAGTCAATAAAGTAAACTTTTCTTCCCTCCTTTAATTCTTAACCTTTCACTGTTGTCTCTTTACTTCTGTTGCTAACTTCCATTAATAACTTTGATATAGTTTCTCAATAAGTGCAGAAATATATATACCTGAAATAAAGTATTTTTATATACCCGAAATAAAGTATTTTATCTGACAAGACATGTAAGTATTTATGAAATTTTGCTCGTTAATCTATCAAGCACTGTTGTTTTATGGGCCTTTTATTTTTAAACTTCCTCATTATTTCTTATATCTTTAATTCACATTTTCTCAATTTTAAATTTTTTTTAGGACAACACTGGGATTATAATTCACTGCAGTATTATTACGACTGGGAAAAGAAGGAAGACGCAGTGCCGCAATTTTATGCTTCTAATTCTTCTGGTATATGATAATATTTTGAATTACGGTTTCCTTTCTAATCTAGTTTCAAAATTCGAAATTATTATTTTCAGTAAAGGGCAAAATGAAATATTTGCAGATAAAATAGATGATTTGGATGTGGAGGAGAACAGAGAATATGAGGATACCTTGTGTTGGCCATCTTACGCCTTTGTGCTCCCAAATTTGTTTGAACAGCCAGCTGATTTTAGAAGTTATTTAGAAAAAGATTTGATTGAAACATCGACTCTTAAACGACTTGAAAATTCTGGTTGGTCCTGCAAAAAATATATTAATAGGAATTCCACTTTCAAATGTTGATTGATTATAAGTATTGTTTTTTTTTTTTTTGGTTTTTGCTAAATTTTTCAGATTTTTTCAAATCTGCCGAAATTATTTTTCGAAAAGTATGATGAAAATACGCTTGTAAAATTTATTATTCAAAAAAGCTTCCAGGCCATTTGAATTGGTGGTGTTGGAATGGAAGTGGACAACGCATGTGGCCTTTGAGTACCACCGGTGATGGTAATTGTCTTTTGCATGCAGCATCGCTTGGAATGTGGGGTATTCATGATAGACAGTTAATGTTGCGAAAGATTTTGTATGAAATGTTGACGCGGTTCGTTTTTTTATCTAGGAGAATTTTCGGAACTAATTGGTATTCATTTAACGCTTCTTCATAAAAAGTTACATATTGGATGCATTCGTGTATGAGTCTTGCTAAAAGTATTGAACAGTTCGGTTTCTAATATTTTTGCTGGCTGCAGTGCTGTAACTTAGACCTTGAAAGAAATGACTTTAGTTGAAATTTGAAATTTAAATTTCAATTTTAAACTAGTAAAATTTTTTTTCAGAGGAAGTAGACGCCATATACTGTGGCGGCGTTGGCGTTGGGCGGAAAGTCAATCGAATTTACAGTCAGGTCTTGTTTTGACGGATGAGGAATGGCAGCGTGAATGGGATAATGTTCTCCATATGGCCGCAGCAATTCCAAGAACTTTTACTACTTCGTAACGTTTAGCCATATTTTGAAAAAAAAAAATAGAGAATAGAATCCAGAAAAGTATATATATATAATTTAAATTTCATTTTCTATTTATCTCTCAAATATGAGATAAACTTTCAGGGAAGATGATGCACCTGACAAAAATGAAAGCACTGAACAAGTTTATGAAAGTCTAGAATCCATTCATGTTTTTGCACTTGCTCATATTCTCAAGCGTCCAATAATTGGTACGATTTCGTCACTTTTTTAATAACGAGATTTTTCTACTTGATTTACAAGAATTTTACATTGAATTTCCTCATATTCTTGAAATTTCGACTTGCCGAAATCTTATATTTTTCCGTTTTTTGAAATTTTATGCATGAAAATATTTCCAGTTGTGTCGGATACAGTGCTTCGCAATGCTGTCGGTGAAGAACTTTCGCCCATTCCATTTGGCGGGATTTATTTACCTCTGGAATGTCCTTCGAATCAGTGTCATCGTTCACCACTCGTTCTTTGTTATGATTCGGCTCATTTTTCAGCTCTGGTCACAATGCGTCACACAGCATCTAATTCTCTGCAGTGTAATTTTCTGCCATTTCTATCATGAATCAGATTTAACTCGTCAAACAGGTTTACTCTTAGTTTTACACCAATATCATGATTGGGATAACGAAATTTTAAATTATTTCACTGATTTCGTTTATTTTTACTTGAAGCAAGGAAGTTGGTTGTAATCGTTAAGAGTAATAAATTTTCCCTTTTTCCAGCTATCATTCCAATTACTGATAAGAACCGTAATTTGCTTCCTTTGCATTTTTCCGTCGACCCAGGGCCAGACTTCACGTGGTTTGTTTGTTTTTCTTTTTTTTTTCTCGCTCGTTAGTAGATCATACTGTACTTTATTGCGACGGAGCAGAATTGAAATTTTTTTAATTGTAAGTTATGTCATTGTGATGACATTTATGGATTTGAGGTGGAAGGATTCAGAAGATGCCGAAATAGCAGCGCGAATCGAACTGACCGAAGCTGATAAACTTTCACTTATCTGTGAATATATGGATATTGCTAAAATTCCGGTAAACTTTATATAGATATAGTTAAGAACATCAGTCTTTGTTGAGGCGTTTAAAATTTTAAATCTTTTGTTCATTTCACAAATTTCTTTTTAGATTCGGCGATATTCATTTCGGCATAATTTAACTGGAATCGGATTGGTAAGCGGTGGGGAAGGAAAAAAATCGATGACATTATCATGTGGTGATGTTTTCGTTACTAAAGATCATTCCACTAGATTGCTAAGTGAAATAGCGCAGCAAATCAAAAAGCGGCTGAAAATAGGACGCAAAAAAAAGGTTTTAAATTTCATATTGGGTTAGCTCAAAAAATCTGCCGTGCTATTTTATTAACTTGCATCAGCGTGAGCTTTTTGGAATACAGAAATCTGCAGCACAAATTTAAAAAGTCTGACTGTATATCTTTTGAATCTTCGTCTTTTGTATTAGGAATTCAGTCAATAAAACTCTTACATTTTCTGTTCATTTTTAAATTTAAAATCCATATTTTCTTTCAGGCATATTTTTGCATCATGTTTATACATAATGAGGAGCATAGGGGGATTTCCTCTTACACATTAATGTAAAAAAAATGTATGAATAATGAAAACATTTTTTTTTTTTCAGAAATTGATTAATACAGAACAGGTCACAGTGTTAGATTTGCGATGTGCAAATCTTGTTATAGCTGCACGGTTATATTCCCATGCTCATCAATATATGGAACATATGGTGGATAATTATTTATGTTTAGCGAAAGAACGTTTCGAACAATCAAAAAATGTTAGTTATATTACTATTCCTAAGTACATGTAGATGTATAGCAGTCGCAAATTTAACTTCTACATTTTTATTTTCTTTTTTTTTTTATTATGGAACGAATGGGGCTAATTTCTTTTAAATATAAACCTTGTTTCACTTTATGTGTGTAACAGAATCTCATATCTGGTCTTTGACAATATTTTTTTATTTCAAGTTTTTAATAGTTGAGCTCCGCTGAACTATTAGGAATGAGTGCAGATTACATTTCGAATTTTTTAAGGCTCCTGAAACGATCTCTCGCCAGCGTGCCAGATTATCGCATTCTTTCAGTATTTCATCGCTTTTGGTAACTTGTATCAATAAACAATGTCAGAAGGTATATGTGTATCTTACTAATTCTAAACAAAAGATTTTAAACTGCTGAATATGTCTAAATCTTTGTGGTTAATCAAAAATCTTTATGACACATTTACCGTTTATGCAATATGTCGATGTGGAACATACGCACTGTATGAAAAAATTCATAATTCTATTACCATTTCGTTTATCTCCGTTTCAAAATAATTCGCTGCATGGTATTAATCAGCTATGCAAATATATCTTTTTTGCTTACGTTGTCCACAGCTATTAATGTTCTGACAAATTTGAATGGGGAGGTTTATGGGAAAGATTGTTTTTTATTATCGAATCTAGTGGACAATATTACAGAAAGTGGAAGACAGAAGATGAGTAGCGTTAACATTATGCGAACAGAAATCTGGAAAAATGAGTTTCGGTTTATTTATTGGTAGGAATTGAGGTTTTTGAAATTCCTTCTCATTTAATATCAGAATTACAGAGCGCCTCGCAATCAACAAATTTCTTATGCAGCGATTGTTTTGAATACCAAAAGCAGTTGATGGCTTCTTTCGGGTTCGTTTTGCTTCTGCTTTCCAGTTTTCAAACATTTTTTAAAAAAACGTTAAGCAGGCGCTTTTGAAGGATATTTGCTTTGGTATTTTCGAAAATTTGATGTTCCATTTTTATAGTCGGGTTCCTTCTCAGAATACAATTTAGTTTGTGCATTAAATTATGATTGTCAATAAATGAGTTTATGTCTAATTTCTTCTCCAGTAATTCTCTAATTTCAGATGTTCACAACCGGGACATTTGCGCTCGCTTCGTTCGTGCCTTTCAACCACTCTGCGAGATCCATCTGATGTATCACCTCGAAGAGATGATTCCATTAAATCCAATACGATGCCGTTCATTACAGTATCATCAAAAACTGCTTCTCATATAGATGGCAAAGGACACAGGAATGCTCGGGATGTATTAGGTCATGTTTCAAATCCTTTATCTGTTTCGATTGCAGCCGATGGCTTTATGCAAGCATTGCAATCTCATGTTCCTAGCTCAAAACATTATTGTGAACATATGGATGCTGGTTGTGAAGAAGTTGTCCATACAGTAGCTGTTCATTACACACATGCTCCATCCGAAAATATTACTACCAAGTTGGTTTTCATTCTTTATATTCAAAAAATAGAACAATTTTCGTGGTCCAAATCTTATTCAGCGGAGTTATTTCCAACTTTTGTATTCTGAATCACTTTCATGATCTATATGAGACTACAATTTCTTGAATAGTTAAGACGCTTTGTTTTCTCCGAAATTTAATTAAAGTGATCCAGTAACAACTTTCTATTGCCATAATCACAAACTTCGTACAGCCATTTTGCGAAGTGTTTTTGATACTTGTTCAACAACACTCAAGCATCAATTTTTTGTTTTTGCATAAAAAATATCGTGATGTTAATCATCATACCATCTCCTAATCATTTCCTGACTAGCCTGTCAATGTTTTGAATCGCTTGACTATTCTTGTTCTCTAAGTATTTGTTTTCTATAATTCCGATTCTCCGACTATTGCCGTTCCATAAAACGGTGGATTAGAAAGCTTTTTAGGGCATCAGCAGTCTATAGATATGCTGCTTTTTTATATATGTTTTTTTTTTTTTTTTTTCATCTATAGTTCACTGAAATTAATATGCATTATTTACTTTTTCTTCGAACATTTATTTGCTGATTTTCAGAGTTGCATCTGTAGAAGGAGCAAATGGAGTAACTCATTACTATATTTCACAATAAATAAAAAGTGCTTATTTCCATTTGAGATTCAGTTCTGGGATGGATGCTTGTTCAAACTAGCTTTGGATAAAAATTTGCTTGTTTATTCGTTTTTTTTGTTTTTGCGTCTTCTTCACTTCTATTTCGCCTTCGACCAGTAGCAAATTGTATATATGTGATTTTATGAAACTAAGATCTGATTCATTATATGTCAAAATATCTTTTTGAAAATTCCTTGAGATGTAATTTCGATAAATCGATAAATCGATTACTTTTATCGATTTCATATCAAATTTCTGGTGTTTTGGAACTTGTGATAAATTCAGGAAGAAATTGATTTTCTAAAATATAGTTTAAATCGCATATATATTGATGAAAAAAAAAAAGTGGAAATAAATGAGGTTATTTTATCACCAAAATACTGATAACAGTTTCTTGGGATTCTGTTAGGTACTGTTGTTTGCTGTTACATGATGTTGTTTTTATATATTTTGTTGATTATTAATTTAATTATTAATTTCATCTCGATTGAAAACTAAGAGAATATTTTTGGGACTATGTTGTTCCTTTAATTCATTTTTTTACAGTAGGATTTAAAATAAAAGTCGGAGTAGAAATATATTTAAGACGCATTGTTTGTAAAACAAGCAAAATAACGTTGAGAAGTAAGTCTCTTTTTTAACATAGGACTAAAACAATGACACCAAGAAACACAATGGAATAGAAACTGGCATTGTAGGCTTCTTTCAAAAGATCCATCTATTTTCATTTCCGGCATGAGATCGTGACTGCGTGTAGATACGCTGCATTAACTTTTCCAGATCCTTTATAATACCCAAATTAAGCTTTCTCTTATTCATAAAGGAAAGATTTTATCATCGCGTTATGATCTTAAAATGCTACATATATATCAGTCTATCGCTCATCTATTCAGTCTGGTCACGATGCTCTTTGTTTTATTGTTTGTTAATTGTTTCATCTGTGATTCCAGTGATCATTGCATTCTCCAGTACAGTTATTCCTTTGTATAGATAGTCTGATTTGCTTGTATTTTTATGCCCTTTCGCTTACTTCTCAATTTCGATTTCAATTTCTGCTTTTTTTGAATGAAACATGAAATTTTTACTCACTGTTGCATTTCATTATCATAGTGCTTATTCTGCTGGGTACGGACAATTTTTTCTACTTCGAAAAAAGTGAAAAAGCATTTTGTTGAGAAGAAATGGAGAAGCAGAAATGAATAGTTTCGAAAATCCATTCCCGGCAAATTTTCATTCCACATATCCATTACGCAGCACTTTTCAATTCAAGCATGCTTAACTGATGTTAGAAATGTTTGTACGCTACCATAAAAGTCTTTTTTGGCATTGAGCAAGCAATTGGTAACTTGCTAGTTGGTTTGATCCGTTTTTTTTTTTTTCCTTTAATATAGAGCATCTTTACAGCCATAATCCTCTAAGAAGATATAAATGAGTAGAAATTACATCGTTTTATAAGTTGAGTAGTGATTATGAACATCAGAATAAGCGCTATGCATTCATTCTAGTTTCATGGCTTGGCCTTTTTTTTTTGCTCATTTTCCAGTATTTCTGCTTTCTCAACTATTTCTATCTGTGTTAATGAAATGGCAGCCAAAGATGAAGAATTTTCCGTTTTTCTTTGTCTTCCCATTTTTCATTTTTTTTAATGCATCGACCAACATCCTGCTTGGCTTTTGTGCCTGTTGTCTCCAAGTGTAATGATAATTTAAATTTGCAAATATAATTACTCGATAAATATGATTCGTTGTGAAAATTGTGTTTCACACAGTTCATTTGTTTTTGTTTTGATACAGTGATTGTTAAAATATAAGAAGAAAATTGTAATTTACTTTAATAGTTAAACGCAGTTAATTAAGAATAGATTAGTGTAATATGCGCCGCTCCAATCTTTGGTAAACTTATTATTGATGGAAAACATAGTTTCTTTATTAATATCATCATGCATAGAAAATTAATTGAAAAATTATTGAAAAAGTTTTTTTTTTTTAATTTTATATAATTTCGAACAAATTCGTTTCATATCTCTCTGTTATTACATAATTATCTCGCAACTCTGATTTCTTGTTCTTCAGCTATTTTCTTTAATTTTTGCCACTTTTCGTAGGACGTTGTACCTTGAATTAAATTCTCCAAAATGCGTTCTTGTGATATTTCTTCCGCTACAAAATAATTGAAACGATAAATGATAGCTTTACTATATTTATCGGTTGATACGATGAAGTCAGCGAAATGTGTTATTTGCAGTTAGTAGCACTGTCACATACATCATCTATTGAACTTCGTTAAACAAGTTAAAATATGCGAAACAAGGCAAATAATAAATTATAGGGAGGATTTCGTCATTTCGTCATTTGATAGTTTGATTCGTTAAATTCGATTGAAAACGTCCAGAATATGAGCCACCTCTTTTTCGTCAAATCTCTTCATTTTATCCAAAGTTAATCTATGAAAAATTGCTTGTTTCTGGCAGGCTGGCATACAACTTTATGATATGCTGATATGGTTGGTTGAATCATCCGGAATTGTTCAACTATACTGACAGCTGATTTGACCGATTGAGTGTTATAGGAAACAGACATCAACAAAAATGAACGAGTAAACTGGTTAAAGTGAAATGAATTTTTTTAGAATGAACTTCAGAAACTTTTGTTTCACGATTAAAAATTAATGTTAATGATACCTCTGGAATGTTTGTTACACCAATCGTGATTGTTACAGCAGCAAAAATAACCGGAGAAGTTTATGTAATGCACATTATCCATGCAATACCTTATTATTTCATTGTTATATACGGTTTTTTTAACACCATCCTCTTCGCTGATCAGCTGCAATTTGTTCAGTTTTAGGTTTCATTATTGACTTATTTGGCTGAAGTGCTGAACTTTGCACTTTTTAGTGAAAGCATTCAATTAACTCGCTTTTTAAATTACCAACGAACTAAAAATAATCGCAGATTGTTTCTTTGCAAAAATTTCCTTGCAAGAAAACAATTTTTAGAGCGATTGAATTTTCACGATTTACAACTTGAACTGTTTTTTTTTTCTTTTTTTTTTTTTTTTTTTTTTTTTTTTCATCTAGGAAGGACAAGAAGTCTGTAGACTATTTGATTTAATGATAATGATAGTACCTCGCAGAGAAAGGTATGGTCACAGCCCCGTAAAGTAAAATTGCTTCCCCTAATTGAACGATCTTTTCTCAAGATGAAACAGAATCCAACCGGTCCACAGTTTTCCTCCAGCATGTGATCAAATTGATTCGAAAAGCATTTTATTGCTGTTGTTTGTGTTAAAATCATCCAATTTATGATGGACAGCTGAAAGAACTAAATGATAATCATTATCGATTTTATCAAATTACTCAACGGATTAATGATGATGGCATGTTTGACCTTTGCTAAATTACTGATCTTGAAAATCCTGTTAATGTTATCTATTGTTTATCGATTCATATTGAATCAATCTCATTATAAATCATCACCAAATTGTTATACAGCATGTTGTTACGTTGAATCACAACTTTTCAATTGCAGCATAACAAAACTTCTAATTTGCTGGTATGACCAACCATTTTTTATTTACTAGTACTAGTTGTTGATCCATATTATAAAATTTTTCAACTGTTAAAGTTCATTAAACACATATCCAACATGTACAGTAACCAACCACATACAGTAGCCGACTTTTGGCGATAAGCAGCAAACAACCACCAATTATCATTTCAAATAAAGAAACAGTCGCAATTTTAAAGAAAAAAAAAACCTTTTATACCGTCTTGCTCCATTTTCGTGATGATAATTTCAAGCAGTGTTACTATGGAATTATTTAAATTGTTAACTGCGATTTTTACATTTGGCAGATGCAAGTCCAAGATTAATATTTTCTAACCAGGTCAGCAATAGTGACCTGTTTTTCAAAAAATTATTCAATCGACTAATTAATTCCGCGCTATGGAAAACAAATCAATGATTAACCTTTGCAGTGGACTGAATAAAGAATATAGAATTTACACAAATATGCAATCCTTCTTACAAAAAAGTTGGATTACTTGCTGTTAAATCACCTTTCGATCAGAATAGAAAACAGAGGAGTAATGAGAATTGAGAGAAAGTTGGAACAAAGTGATAAGATACTTCTCGTTTATAAGAACATCAAGACGAGATTTTCTATGCATAATTTTTCAATTTATTGATATTTTTGATATGAATAAGATCAGTTTCTGTTACGTAAGCAACCATTTTTACTTGTTTAGATGCTTAATGAAAGGTGGCATTGTTGTGTCCTCTCATCAATGAAATGTTTCATCGATTCGTAACTTCTGCTTTTATCAAATATGCTTAATGTAATATTTATTTCTTGAAATAAAAAAGAATTGTATCGGGCCATAATTATACTGAAAGCTATGATCCTGATAAAGATAATCAGAAAGTGCCATCTTTCATCTGTTCCAGAATCTTCATCTTCGGAATTTTTAAGTGGAAACGTAAAATCATATCAAGCCCGAAAATCCTTTTTTTCTCTTTCTTATTAATATTATTAATAAGAAGACTGGTGATAGAAAGAACTTTTAGTCTAAAGCTTCAAACGGAGATATGATTATATTTTATTTATGTTTAAAAAATAGCCTTTTAATCGTTGAGAGAATTATTCTATTAAACACTTGAACTTTCTGGTTAAAAACTTGATGAAACTTTCCATGCAATCGTGACCCACTTCTTTTCTCAATTCAGTTAGCTGTCAATAACTTGGAATATTCTGCTTAAAAAGCACTTCTTTCACACAACTTCGAAAGCAACGGCAAAAAAAAAAAGTTTTTGTAGTTGTGTAATTGCAGATATTAAAGAGCATTGAACTGGTAAAATCACGCAGTCCAACGAAATCATTCATAAAACAAAAGCCTGTTGGACCCTTTGTGGGGTTCGTTCTACAAAGTTTAGAATGGTTTTCTGATATTTCGTTCTACAAAGTTTAGAATGGTTTTCTGATATGTCCAAGAATGACATAACCTTTTTGTACTTTCTCTAAAATTTTGACTGTCTTCTCTAATTTGATATTTTAGTCTTTCTCCAAATTTTTCAGAAAAATGAAATTATTACACATAAACTTTTAAAAACTTTAAGCTTTAGACGATAAAAAAAAAATTTTAAAAGCCAATAATTTTAGATATCAAAGAGCACTGAGGAGGTAAAAAATACCTCATATTGAGTCATTAGAAAATCTCGTGACCTATAATTGATATAAAAAAATTTTTTCTTAAAAACTTGAGCAAAAAGTTCAATTTTGCAATTAAAAGGAAATTTCAGGAAAGTATTAATAGAAGCCAACGATAATCTTTTGTCAGAAACCTATTATCATGGTATTGTTAGTCGCGTGGATATGGAAAAAATGTTAATAAGAGATGGGGATTTTCTGCTTGGTATCCCGGAAGAGGACGAACAAGAGGTGCTAATTTGAAGATTTCAAAAATTTTCTTTTCAAGTTCCAAAATAACAATGAACCAAATGAATTACAGTCGATTTTGTGGATTGTACGCTATAGTAATGATTTATGGGCATTCAATATTGGCTTGACTGAAAAGAATCTATGCTTCGTGAATCAAAAGTGCTTCAAAAAAATTACCGAAATGGTCTCACACTATGTTCGTACACGTAAATCGATTCATGAAGTACTGCCAATTGTTGTAAAACGACCTATCCCTCATCCGGTCAGTTGTTTTTATCCATTTACTAGAAATCTGAAATCGTAACAGAAGAAAAACACGAATACTGTATGCGACAGTATCTGTGTAAATAGCTAAACTCTATAATTGTAAACAATTATTTGTATTCAAAGTTGCATGAAATGAAACGCATAGATGATAAATTGTGTAAGATTCAAAGCATTGTGATGGAAATTCGATTATTCTCATAAATATTTAAAATACTGGAAAAGAAATTATGGGAATGTCATATAGGTTTGGGTGATATCACATGATCGAGTACGTCTGCAGGATGAGCTTGGCCAAGGAGCATTTGGTCGAGTCTTTAAAGGTGTACTGCAAGTTGGTCATACTTATTTGACAGTTGCCGTTAAAACATTTATTGGACAAACCAGCGACAAAGTTAAACGAGTTTCATTCCTTCAGGTACATTTTGTTTTCTACATATTTCATGAATTTTTACTTAATTGATGACTAAGACAAACAAAATAAAATAAAAATTAAAAATTATATTCAGAATTTTGTTAGTTAGTTATTTGGAAGAAAGTTAATTTTAGAGATTATCGTAAACTGTCCAATAATCAAAATATGTTTGAAAGTTTCGAAATTAATTAAAAATCGTATTTCAAGTTTAATTTCTTTCGCTTGCGATAGTCTAGAACCAGTTAACAAATATTGTCGAATAATCAAAATATGTTTAAAAAATTCGATTTTCAGAATTTTCGAATTCTATCATCTCTTCGAGTTCATAAAAAATTGACAGAAAAAATAAAAAGTTTCTATTCTTTCTTGCTATCTTCAAACAAAACCTAGAATAAACTTCCAATGAAATATAGATTTTAAATTAATAACTCATCATAATTTGGAAAAAAATTCCATGAATCTGCATTCATGACTCATTTACATAAATTGAGTAAGAAAAAACTCAAGTCATCTACAAAGTTCAGGGAAGATGGGTCAGTGTAAAATAAACACTCCAATTGATAATTTTAACTTTATACAGAAAATTCTGAATTAAAGATCTAATTTTTGTAGAATCTTATGTTATTATAGGAAGCCAAAATTATGAGGGAATATAAGCACGAAAATTTGGTGCAGTTTATTGGTATCGCATGTCAAAAAGAGCCACTGATGATAATAGTCGAATTCTGCGGTGGTGGATCTCTATTAAAGGTTTCCGAAAACATTTGATGTTTTGAATTCTGATAATCCAGCTGGTTAGAAAGATGTCACAAAAAAAACTTCAAGCGAATATAATGATCTAACAAGAATAAAGAAGATTGAAATACACTTCTTAAATTGTTTTATTCTTCAATTTAAATTTTTTCAAGAAAATTTTTCAAAAAAATTCTTGAGATTTTTAGCATTTACGCAAAAAAGGAGCACATCTCGGAATAGCAACTAGATATCGTTTTTGTAAGGAAGCATCGGCTGGTTTGAAATATCTGGAGGAGAAGCGATGTATCCATCGAGATGTAGCCGCTAGAAATTGTCTTCTTACGGAACAAGATTTGACGGTTCGTGTTCATCTGGAAAGCACATGAGGGAATTTAACTTGAGTTCCTTAACTTGAGTTTGAACTTACTTTTCATTTCCTTTACAAAGAAATTTCTCAAAATCTCTCTTTTCCTATCCATTATCTGAACAACTACTGCAGTCTTAAGTTCCCTTTTGAAACTCTTTCTTATCATCACTTCGACTTAATATTGATAGCCAAATTTGCAAAGCTGAATTATACAGATTATTTTCCATTCAGTTGAAAATAGGTGATTTCGGATTATCGGTGAATGAACAACAAGTTACCAATTCCAAAGTACAGTTGCCGACAAAATGGCTTTCACCGGAAGCAATCAAATCGATGCAATTTACCACTAAAAGTGATGTTTGGGCATTTGGTGTGCTGCTGTTCGAGATATTTACCGATGGCAGCGAGCCATATAGTGGTCATTCATCAGTTAATTAACTGACAATTAAGGGAACTTGTTGGGACAAGCGAGAAGTAGCGAGAAGTTTACTAGTTGTAACTAAAAAATTGCTAAAAATAAGTCAGGAATTTCAACTAATCTATTGGAAGCAGAAATTTGTTTTTTTTTGTCCAAAAAATTCCGTTTATATATAACCAGGAATATGCCAAAAATTGATTCCCTTCTCGTGATAATTTCCATATTCTGTGAAACTAAGATGAAATTTCTCTAAACTTTCAAACCCAAACTTTTGAATTATTTAACTATTAGGTATGAGTAATGCACAAGTGCGAGAAAAACTAACTGATGGTAGCACGTATCGAATGGAAATACCTCTTGATGTACCGCCGGGTATTATGGAACTAATCAAGAAATGCTGGATAGAAGAACCCAAGCGAAGACCGACGTTCAAGGAGATTAACCGGACGCTTACCAAAATAGCATTTGTTTAAGAGTGCATGTGCAATGATCATGTATAACAATTAGCTGGTATTAAATAATTAAATTAAAATACACTCGTAAAATATGTCATTTTGCGCGAGCAATCACTTTCCGACATGATCCATCGATCAGATGACTTATTGATCCATCGATCAGATGACGGAATCTATCGGAACGGAACGATCTTCTTCCTCATCCTTAACCATTTACTCCTGTCCTTATCGAACAGAAATCTTTCATTTCATCATAGTACACCAAAATATACTCATATTACTATCTTTACTTTTCAGTAAGCATTAAAACTAGCCTAAAATGTAATAAGATAATTAATTACCACAATTGATCAAACCAGATCATGTGATGTTTGGGAACAAACTAGATCGTGTGATTTGATACAGAAACTTTGGCTGAAACATTAAACAACAAAGATTTCAAGAGTTCAGATGTAAACAACTTTGCTCAGGCTTAAAAAAAAGTAATTTACGAAAAACAGTATACTCAGTAATAAATTGTTTTCACCATCTTCACCTTTTTATGATTTGATAATCGTATCGACAGGACAATAGCATTTAGGAAAAAACTGCAGAAGTTGCAAGCGAGTTATGGAATAATGCCACATGTTGATAAGTTAAGATATTGCGGGATTGAAAAAAACGAGATGCTTTGAGAGATTTGATCCCTGAACCAACTTCTGGAAAACTATTCCTAACGATAACCTGACTCCTGAATTAACTTCCAGAAAACTATACTTGACGATGACCTGATTCCTGAACCAACTTCCGGAAAACTATTCTCGACGATGACCGAATTCAAAGGATATTCACGGCGGACCAGATAATTTTGATGAGTGGTGTGATTGTAAGACTAGGAATGAATGTATGAAGGATTCTTTGACGAATTTTCCAGTCTCAATTGATAAACTTCTTTGTTGCATGAATGAGATGAAAGTGTGGAGTGCATTAATTCAGTCTCTCCTGTCTCTATTCCTGTAGCTTCTCTCAACTTTTTACTTTCAGGACAATCAAAAATAATGAAGGCGAGATTGAAAATTGCATGTCGACACAGTTAATTCGATGATAAGTTAGCGGATGAAGGACACGGGAAATGTTGACGAGTCACCACATGGAGCAGTGATGTTACGATTTTCAGAGTGATAAGGGACTACTTATCACGTTAAGAATTCGGGGATGATAGGCTATGTTAAGAGTTTTTATTCTAAATTGCTCATGTAGATGTGCTAAATGACTTGGACGATCCTGCGGATTCAGCAAGTATAGGATTACATACTCTCTCTTTTTAAATTAAATTAATTTTTGAGAGAAAATGAACGATTTTCAGGATTAATACCGCTCTTTAGTTCTATAAGTAAAATGGATTTCCAATTGATGGAAAAAGCCATGTATGGTGATGTGGAGAACGATGACGAACTAATGGCCGAATTATTAGCTTTAGAGGCAGAAGAACGAGCTGCTGGACATATGCCTGTTAGCTGTACGAGTAAAACGCTCGAGAGCAGCACAGTTCAACATACCTTAGGTTTTATTGAGGATTCTTTCAATAATTTATGAAAGTTTTGCATGAGTTTATGAAATTTATCATGTTCATTCACTTGATTTATTATGCGAACCGAAATAGAGGCCATCAGAGAAGGTCTATCAGGACAAAACAAAATTTAACTATTCATTACTATCATAGTTGGCATACTGATACTATACTAGAAGAAGCTCATTTCCGCGCTTCTGCTCTTTGTGTTTCCAAAGAATCAGATGACCAGAGGTCTTGGTGCAGAAGCATGCAATTTGTGTAAGCAGATTCATTATACATAGTGAAAGCAATGCATAATCTTAGATCATCATGAATCAACTGCACAAGCTTCACAGCGAATGAGTAACTCATATGGTATTTCAAGTATATCAGATGTATCAGATGAAGATTTGGACAGTGATAATGAGGAGAATGTTAACGATCCCGAACTTTTGGTATATATCAAAAATTTTATGATCATTGGCAGTTCACAGCAATTAAGGATATTCTTTTGGGGATGCTTTCGTCTCATTTTAATATCATCTGATTTTTGGTCTTTACTCACTTTGATTATTCATCTTTCATCACAGGCAAATTTAAAATTTCAAATTATTCAGCGATATTTCAAGTGATTTAAGGCAGAATTGTGTGATTTGGTTGGGCAGGAAAGTGGAACTTCTTGTGAAGTTGGATCACCCGTTTCTTCTAAATCCCCTATTTCTTCAAAATCTTCATATGAGTCTGCTGTTGATATGACATTACTTCATAAGTTACAAGAACTTAAGGAGGAATATACTTCAGCACTGAAAGCTGCAAAAGAGAGAAGTGATGTATTGCATATCAAAAGGTATAGCTGTATTATATTGTTTATTCTCTTTTAAATGTTCATCATTCAGCAGTAGCATTTTGTGTCATTGTCCTCAAGATTATTCCTATATTTAACAAATTATAAGGTTTTTTTCTTATAAGGATGAGAAGGTTGTTACTTTATTATTGTATCTGCCTGCAAATTATGAATTTTGAAGGTTTTGAAACACGTCATAGTAATATTGCTTTTTCACCTAGATACCAGAGAGGATTCAGTAAGATCGAAGATTTGATAGGAAAAGTGCAAGCGGGAAAGATAATAGATGAGAATGACATTCCGATTTCAATCAAAGCCATTCGTTCTGTTGAACCACATACAATGAAAGCTGACACTTCAGTCATTTCCGAACCGGAGGTGATTTTTCACTCTTAAGAAATTTTGGAAACTTTGTTTCAATACGTAATGAAGTTCGAAAATAATAACAAGTAGATAGCTTCAATTGGCTGAGATCTTGAAGCCGTTTTTCCTTGTCCTTGGGCACGCAGTATCAATTGTAATAACTCATAAAAAGATCTTCGAATTGACTGAAAATCATTCTTCACGTGTGGTGTAATGCATTTTGCATTTATTCATAATTTCTTAAAAGTATGGTCACACTCGATTAATTTTATTTAATAAAATTCAGTTTGAAATATAGGACTTGGAAATTTTCCAGATAATATTTCTGTTTTTGTAGATATTCACATTGCCAGCTGAAGTAAAACAGGTTGCTGTGGAAGAAGTCAATGAGTTATCTAGGACATATAAAAAAACAGTCAAGAACTTGCTAAAAGGGGAACAGCTAAGAGCAGAACTAATTAATCGTCGAGAATCTTATATCAAGAATGCTAAAACAGCTAGTGCATGTTAGTTCATTTTTGAGAGACTTTTTTATGTTTTCGAATATTTTCTGAATAACGAATTTTTTTATTTTGAATTTTGCCATTACAGTGGGTAGCAAAAAAGATGCTTATGAATATTACGTGGTTGCGAAGCAATTCGATGAAGCGATTAAAGCTATGGATGATGGACAAGTAACGGAATGTGAGGAGAACGAACTTCCACCTCCAGCTGCTCCCTACAAGTCAACCAAGGTTAATTTGTATTGCAAACATAAATGGCAGTTTCATTTGCATTATGTTACCTATATGGGGTATTTGAAGTTTTGTTTCTTTTATGATGAATTAAATGTGTACTCAAATATTTTCTCATATAGAAAAAGCCGTCGTAAGATAATTTTCTCACTGGCAAAGAAAAATTGTAGCTTTAGATGATCCGACATCAAAAAATTAACATCTGATTTCTGCTTTCTAGCGTAACGATACCCCCAATTTTTTCTTTCCTCTTGCCCTTAAATTTCGATGAATGCCTTCTTTTTTTTTTTTTTTTTTCGATTGTTCAAATATAATAAGTTCTGATCTTCGTCCGAAAGAGTCTGAACGTGGAATTAATCAATAGATTTAGATCGGGAGCATTAAAACAAGTGACAACTTTCGATTTGCGGTTTTTTAGGAAATTCATCCATACTTTTCCATCTCTTCTTTTTGTTCAACTACATTGGTATTTCCTGTAGTTAAAATTTATTTGTTCAACAGGTGACACTCTTCAGGACTTTATAACTGATTAAATCAGTTATAAAATCCTGAAGTTATCTGTATAGATAAATTCACTTACCAGAAAAGTTTGAAGAATTTCAGCACTTTCTCTGCCTTTTAATAGCTATTAGCAAGAAATTAAAATAATAGAAGTTTGCTCTTTCTTAAATTTTCAAACTAAAAATAACGGAAGCATTACTAATTCCGGAAATTAGGAGATGGGTACAATGAAGAAGATATATGATTGTATTTTTGTAATGCAAATTTTCTGACATTTTTGAATTTTTTTGTCCAATAATTTTTGCTCACTGAAGTGTCCAAAGGGACCAAAAGGTATCACATTATTCATTTTCTTTTGCCTGAAGATAGTAGTAGTTGCATTCCGATTAACGTTAAATAAAAAGTGTCGAATTATTGCAGCATGAAGAAGTCCTTTCTCCTCCAAAGACATTACTAGATGGATTGCAGCAGCGTATGCAGAAATATAAAACTTTGTGCGACCAAAATCAAATAGAAAACGACAATCGAAAATACAGGTATATTTCTCATGAATTCTGGCTAAACTGATTTTTCATGTCTTTTTGATATAGCTGTTGTAACAATTATGTTTATCTACAGTTCCGTCAGGAAATGTGTTTTCTATAAATAATATGTTAACTAATATAAACAATATGTTTTCTATAAATAATATAAACAATTATGTTTATCTACAGTCCCGTCAGGAAATGTGTTTTCTATAAATAATAAACAACGTGCAGTTATTGTTCTTTTTACTATTGTTTTGTCTTTAATTAATTTACCTTTAATTAATTTTTTACTCTTGTTTTATCTTTAATTACTTTTAACTATATTTGTAGAATGAATGCTCGTATTTTGAAGCAATATGAAGATGCAATTAAAGCGTATCATTCAAATAAATCAGTTGATACAAGTCAACTGCCATGTCCTCCTGGATATCCACCTCTTCCTCCTTTAGAGAACATGGCTGCTACTAACACAAGTAATTTTCTTGCATTTTTTCTTTGAATTCATGCGGTTTAGCTTCGATTATTTTTATAATGACAGACGTAGTGCCAAACACAGTTTTAAATGAAATTTGAGATGGAATAGTGATGTCGCATCGAAGACCACTACCTGAAGTGGGTCCATTTGCTGCACCTGAACCGTCAATATCAGGAAGACAATCACGTCAAAAGCAACAGCTTGACTTTTTGCTCAAACGACAATTGCAGTTCAAGCAAGCTGCTATTGCTGCAAAGAAAAAGGGTGACATGATTACTGCCAAAAAGTTTTTGCTTGCTGCAAAGGTGTCTTTCACATTCTAGCTTAGAACTTGTAAATTAGAAATAATTTTACTTCTTGACAACATCGAAGTAACTCTAGTACCAATCTCATTAAGAGCTAGGTCCCACACATTTTCGAAGTTGTTGCGAGATTGGAGATACGTGAAATGAAAACTGAACATTCCTTAGTAAATTTTTAGCTGTTATTTAATATATTCTTAGCTTTTGCTCAATTAAATACTTATCTTTAGGGTTTCGATAAAATGATTGCTGCCTCGAAGAATGGTTTCCCTGTCAATATTGAAAAAACACCTGTGCCACCACAAGTTCGAGCTTCTGCAAAGACTCTTAAACCATCATTGGAGCATCACACAAGTTTCGATGCTGCTATTAAAGGTGAATTGAATTATATTTCAATTTTTTCCCTTGTTTTTCATGTGATTATGATTTATAAATATGTTCATTGCAAATCACTTATTTACTACAGGCACACCTATTGAAATATTTGCCACAATGGAAAAAGATCTCATTTATCAAGTAAAGCTTTGCGAAGAATATGGATTTGCATTTACACAGTTAGTTTTTTATCTTTCTCTTCAAATATTTATCTTTTTCATAGTTGAATTTACATTTTGCAAGTTAATGCTCACAATTATGAATAATTCGTTTTCATCGATAGAAATAAACTTAAGCTGGTTTAAGATTAACTGATATTAACTTTCTTGCGTTTTCCATAACGGACTTTCCGTATATCATTAGAAATTTTCTAGTTAATCGTGTTGCTCAATTTATTACACTTTTTAGATTGGGTGATGTAACTCGAGTAAAGATGTTCGAAACTTGGTCTGCCATTTCAAAAAGAGATTTGATACTTCTACGCGAACTTGCTAAAAGAGGTGCAACAGTGCCACAGTAAGAAATTTTTACAAATATCAAATTCCTTATTTGATTTAACTCAATTTCAAAATTTTTCTCAAAAAATTTTTGCTAGTTCCATAAGTTTTACCAATTATTTCAAATTTCAATTTAATACTATTTTTTCCCAGATTTCGTTATGAAACTCGAAACATACCTTCGGTAGAAGTATGTATGGAAGTAGATGAAAATCACATCGAATTAACAATAATAAAAGTAATCGACGCAAAATTACCAACAGGTTCTTGTTCAGTTTCTATCCTGTACAATGTTGTATTATTTAAAGAATGATATTATGGTTTCTGTTAAAATCCTATTTTTTTTTTTGATTAACTGGTTCTAAGTATCTAATATTGCTCAAGAATCAGCTTACCTGTAGAATCTTAAGCATTACTATCGCGATATTTTTAGAGCAGATTTTAATGATTACATGCAAATTTCATTAAAAGTTGAGAGAAAAATATTTCAGGTTGGAAATCATCTGATGGTTATCTGTTTGTAAAATATAATTTTGCATTTCCCCACGACGCTCATCAAACTGGTAGAACTAAAGTTATATCTGCTACGAATTCGCCAGGTATTTCTGTTTTATATATTGTCTACTGCCGATTTATATTTACCGTCGAACTCTGAGAAAATAATTGCTATAGTCATTTACTTTTTATAGTGAAATGTAAAGTAGAACAAAATAAAATACTTATGAAATAATTTATTGTGATACTCTTTGTTAGAATGTAGAATGGTACTTGTTATCAATTGGCAAACATGTATGAACTATCAGATTATAGTTGGAAAGTATCTTTTCTTCCTGATTTGCTATTATTTTTAAAAAATTCTATGGTTTCATTTCATTCTGCTGTCATTATTACTAATGGTAAAATATTTCATCTTCTTGGTTTCCGAAATGTTTTATTATGCAATTATTCATGTGCTCCTCATCTTTGCTCATAACTAGAGAGGAAGAAAGTTTGCTGCTTTCAGAGAAATGAGGCAAAAGGAGGGAAAAAACAAAACAAAGACAATTTTAAAATAATAAGGAAATAAAGGAAAAATAAAAGTGATATATAAAAGGAGAAAATTTATTATTATTGCATAGATTTTTGCATGTCTTAATGCAGTTTATTATGTTATCATCTTCTTTCTTACCCTTTTTTTTTTCCTCTCTATTACAAATTTTTATTTATTAATTTATTTATTTTACGTCTCGTTATTTTTAGAATACAATCAGAAATTCCTGCTAACAATCAATCGGAAAACCAAACAGTTACAAAGAGTAATTAAAAGGAACTGTTTGAAATTTGAGGTTGTTAAAAAAATCACATTATTAATCATTTATTTGGCATTTTCAATTAGAAAAAAAAAATGTATATTTCATCAATGATTACATCAAAAGAAAGAGAGTTTGAATAGCAAAAATAATCAGAAACTAAACATTCCGAATTTTGTAATTTTCAAATCATGGTATAAATTTATAGGTTCTCCATATAGATAATGATTTAACATGCTAGAAATTTTCTTTTATAGCCCGTGCTTTTTTTCTTCTTTCAGATCCGTCAAAAAATTCCTTCTTTTCAGATTTACCAAAAAGGCGGTTTTCTAAGGAGTGACAAACTAATTGCTACTGCGGACTGCAAGTTGATCGATTTGGAAGAAAAAGTTCACGTTCATGAAAGTATAGATCTAATGGAAGGACGAAAGCAAACAGGAGGAAAATTGAATTATCGGGTTATTTTCTTCTTGATTAATTTGATTTTTCTCATATTTTTTAACAAACGAGGACAGCATGGAATTACATATAATTTTTTAAAGGATGGGAATGTTACACATAATTTTTTTGATCGGATTTAATTTCTAAATAAAATTTCAGATACGTATTCGCGAGCCTTTGAATGGAAAGAAGCTTTCAATCACGCAGAAAAAATGGTTGATATTGGAAATATGAGCTTTCTGCGACTGTCATATCCTTCTGTTTTAAATAATTGTTCGAATAATGATAATTAGGCCTGACTTGTTTATTTCATACAGTTGAAATCTTACGGGTTTAGTTTAAATATGGACAAGTTTCGTAATAATAGTTTAACTAATTAATTGTAAATACTTCATTATCCTCCCATCTCATCTCTTATTGATTGTACATCAGTAAGTTCTTTTGTTATTGCTACGAGATCTCATGCATGACCGACTAGTTTATGCATAATGAAAATATTGCGTAATTTATATATACATAGTAGATCGATTGCTGTTACTGCTGCTTCGCGTTCTCCAAGTTTTTTAAATGGAAATATTCACAGAGTTTGCCAAAAAGATAAGAAGTGCAAATAGATAAGAGGCTTCTTGATTCTAAATCGAATTAATTACATTATATTGTTATGTTGTTCTTTTCATTTATTTATCTCATTTTGAGCGCTAAGATTGGACCAATGGAAGTGAATGATGTAGCCTAGCTTCCATTCCTATATTGTTGCTATTATTATCATTTATTTGTAAATATTTTTTGTATCATATTAATTATTACGAATTTCATTTTAAGCAATGAATTCTCAAGTCATCACTAGGTAAAAAGCTGGCCAATGCCAGAGAATGTTCATTGCAGCTTGCTGAATAAGAACTAAGTGCTAAAAACTTAACAAACAATGACTGGTATCCTTAATGACTTGTTACATATATTGTTTTAAATGTGGAACTTGTATATTTTCAATTTTAAACGAAAATCCTTCAAAAATTTTAAGGAATCTTTATTTGTTCTACTTGATACATGGGACTCTAACATGATTTCAAAAAAAAAGTGTTATTAACTTGAAATTGTTTGAAATGATCGAAGATTTCATAGTACATGGCCAGCAATGTGACTGCATCGATTTCCTACTATAAAATCCCTATCTATTTGTTCTAACTTATTTGATATTCCGATAATCGATAAATTGGCAGAAATAAATGACGCATCTTGAAAACATGAGACTTTAAAGTTATTGATCACTCAATTTGGAAGTGGATATAATTACATGAATAAATATTGCTATTAATTCGTGATTTACAGACATATTTCTCTCATAAAGTTTTTATATTTCTAGAATCTCGCCGAAATTACCAATATTCTAATAAATAAAATAAAGTGATGGCTAACATATTGAGCTTGTTTCGGGAGGCTCGATGCATAGTTTGGTGAACTGCAAATAGTGTCATATATATATCTTGACTGTTAATTCTTGCAATTTGCATAAATTTTGTTTTGGCTTGCAATATCAAAGATTGGAAATCTGGAACTTCCTTGTTTGCATCGTCAGTAATTATATCAAAAATTAGGCCTTTGACAGAATTGACTTCGAAATTTTCCCATGATTTTGAAATTTTAATGAGCAGTTTATTTTTGGAAGTCTATACACAGAAGCAACTGATCAGACAATACAAAAATTTTAGTCAAAACCTTGAGAATATATAATATAGAGAAGGTAAAAGATCAGTAATTTCATAAATTTTATGGGAATAATATATTGCACATTTTACAGAAACTACTGCAAGAAAAATTAACAATTCTAATTTTCATCTCTCATACATATGCTGTTTAGAACTTAGAATTACGAACGTATCGAACGGAATGATTCTTAAGAGATCAAAATGAGAAGACTATTCTGTAGAAGGGCGACTTCTTTCATGTTTGTAGTTGCAGAATTACTGAATGATCTGGAATTCCATAAACATTCGAATTTCATTCTCTTCAGTAATGCTCCCATTTGAGATTTTTTAACGACTCTTATTTGATTGTATTACTGTTTATTGCGAACCTGAGCACTCATTCCGATTTTGGTACGAAGATCAAAAAGGAGGAGACATTTCTGAAATGGTTAAATGCGTTTTGAATGAAATTTCATCGTAAATATACAAATTCAGAACATTGGTCCTTGATCAAATCCGATTATGTCATTAAAGAAACAGAAAATGATCAACAATCCCTCTCGCATATGTATAATAGCATTTTTTTCTGCAAGACCAATACAACTTCTTTCTTTCTTTTTATTAAAAATTTTTTCCCGAAGCCAAAATCAGACAAATCCATACGATCATACGATCGTTTATTAAAGCCAAACTCTGAATCGGACATCTCTAATCCATCAAATGTTCGTTTCAAGGCTGTATATTTTCTGGAAAGTTTCTTACAGAAAAAAATTTTCTTTTCTTCTTACAAACAAAAGTATCACTAGATTTCATGTACTCATTCATATTGGAGTAGTATATCTATTAAGGTAATGCTAGTTGCAAAGCTAAAGCTTGATAAAAGCTTACTTGATGGTTGCAGCCTTAAAAATTGTTGTGGATGAATCGAGAATACCATAATTGCCTGGAATTTGAACCAACTCCTTGATATCCAAGTTGGAAAATTGCAGAGAAAAGGAAACCAAAATTTTATACAATCTCTCTGCCTATCGGCAGATGATTGAAATCAACAAGACACTTACTGTAAATTCTAACAGATTAAAAAATCTGCACGTTTATCCAATCATTTCATTTATCAATTGCGATTTCTCAAACTTCAAAGAATTTAAATATCTGAACCATTTTTTTTTTTAATTCGATTTAAAAGTAATGGAAAAATAGCAACTTTTTTGGAATTCATAATTTAACAACGAAGGGTATTTGTCCCATTACAGATTTTCAGTTATCAGAAACGAGCCTTATTATCTGATCACCAAAAAGTTTTCACCGATAATACATCTTGATGAAGATAATTTAATAATTCCTTATCTTTTGATAAAATCTCTCTCCATACAGCAATAGTTTCTTGACCTGATCGAAAATTCAAAAATAGAAATTCAAATTAGAATAACTGTTTCTCAAAATTATGTTATATGGACTGATAAATATACGAGAAAATAGAGCTTCATGAAATCAATCTGAAAGTTAGATCCTTCATCAAGCAATTATCAATGCAACATATTTGACGGAAAATGATATGTTAACTGAGTTACAATTTTGTCAATACTCACGAGCAACTTAGGTTTCTTTACAATAGAGTTATTTTTTGTTTAGTTATAATTTTTGGCACTTTTTTTTGTTGTAATTGCAAGTCCGCTTTTCTTGCTTCTAATTCATCGAATTTCAACAAGTCGTCATTTGTAAGAATTATATTTAATAAGCTGGACAACTTGAAGTTTCCAGTTTTGAAAAAAGTTCACTATAATGGAGAATGACCGAATGATAATAAAATGCATGGTGTATTCTCCATTCTGATATAACTATTTTAAAGTAGTATTTCAGAATGATTGATTCAGCACTATTTTGCCATCGTTCGTTCGCTACACATAACACCAAGAAGTTTAAACATTTTTTTGAAATCTAAAATACTGAAAATTATTATTTAAAACACGAGAAATCCAGCGAAAAGTTATCTTTCCTAATGAAAATCATACCAAACAAAACTCTATAATCTTCTTGTTAGTTACTGGAAATGCTAAACTTCTTTTAATGTATAAATCTGGAAATTAAAGTGGATGATGATGGCGCGTATCATTCGATTTAAGCCTCCATTTGATTTCTTTTTTGAAGTCATCTGAAATTGATTTATCTTTAGGTGATTTTTTCGTCATCTAGATTTAATGATACACATTATCATCAGCCATATTAATTTCAAAAATTTATACATTGAAAGAAATTCGAAAAATATCTCGGATGAATTACTGAAATTCTGTACTGAAAAAATATCAAATATGCATGGCAAATTGCTTTCATTTTTGGCAGTATAATAAATTAAATGAAGCATCAATTATTCTGCTTTTTCGTTCAAATATTTTTCGTAAATGGTTAGAAATGATTAGTTATTACTATTCAATTGACTTGTTTCTTAATAATTTCTTTTGTACAATTCTTACGTATTTTAATTTATCGCGATCAATTTATTGGTGCTTCTTCATTGAACACTTTAGATGGCTAAGACATGATTGTGAGTGAAGGAAATATTAAGTATTTTGAAGGAATAAATTTCGCTATCATTCATTCATTTTATGCGCCACATCAATAGTTTTAACTAAAAACAAAAAAAGAACTTAAGAGTAAATCTGAAAAAAAATAACTTTGTACAGTTATCTTTTTGAATACAAAGCAAATGCAGTAAAAAACTGCAGAATACAAAGTAAGTTACAAATCTCAAAAATAAAAATATCGACTGTTTAACAACTTCGCTTCTTTTCATTAAAACCCAAAATTATGCTTTTGTTGAGATTTTACCACCACAATATTATTTTTAATCTAATTAAACTTATGTTCCCAACCTTAAAATATTATAATCTTAAAAGGACAGGCGCTCTTTCCATATTACTATTTCGTTTGACAAAAATTAGATAAGAGAACAGATTTAAATCTTCGTAGAAATGGAAGTTTGCTAACAGCGCAATTATAACACATTACGTATCAGAATATATTCTCAATCAACAAATCACATGACATTTGTTACTAATTAGAAAGCAAAATCGAACGGAAAATGAATTAGAGAAAAGAAATAACACGAAGTGATTATTAAATTTAACGGCAAAGTTGGAATTTTAAAGAAGAATAACATCAAATGTTGGTTGAAAAAATGTGCTCTTTTAATGCTCACGTCTGTCATGAATATCGTACGCCGTAGTGATTATCATGTATCGCTGTCTCAATTCTGATAGACAAAAAGGCAACTTTTGCATTTTAGGATGACGAGATACCGCTTAGCCGTCAAAACCAAACTTGCTTTTTTCTCGATTCTATTCTGCAAACCGGTGTGCTATGATTAATTTATTAGAAGTGCGATTATATATCTCGTTCTATCAACCAATTTCCAGTTACTGTCATTTTTTATGAAGGTTAATACTCTTTCTTGAATTGTGTCAGCACCTAACAGCAAATGGAATGCGTATCTTTGTCAACGATACAATTAAAAGAATTGTTTTCCTCCGTAAGTTTTGTATGCGAGAAAAGAACAGGACATTCTCTAATGAAGAACAATCGTGAAAAGTTGGATACGCATTCTATTCACGTTTGAGTCCTTTTGGTGCTGACAAAATTGAAGAACATCCACCTTCCACGGAAGATTCTGTTTTGTCTAAGAGGTGACAACAACCCCAAGTGGCAAAACTATTCATACTAATAAGGGGAAAAGCCATGGGGAGGGAACGGATGAATCGTACGAAATGTAATATTTTTTTGAAAACTAAGATAATGTGTTAGATGAAGAGTCACCTGATGCATTTATACAAATTTCCGTTTCTTCAATTTGAAGATTTTCCGCTGATATTCATTATTTATAGATCAGTTTGGTATAATTTATCTCCCGAAACACCGTATCCCCCTCATTTGTCTTCTCTTTCCTGAACAATCTAACGATTCCTTAAGATCCCACAATAAGTAAGCGGGATGTGGAATTTCACTATCACTCGCAAAGAATGCAACATGGAAATTCAAATATTTTCAAGCGGGAGAAATGCGGAATAGACCGTTGGGGTACGTCAGACCGTAATTTGATTTGGAGGGATTGAACTATGGGCTCATTAATTAAGTTGGAGTATAAATGAGTTGGATGTTTAAACTAAAATGTAATTTTTTCAGACAGATAAAAAAGAGAAATCGACATTCCTTCTAGAAATGTCTGGGAATTCGTCCCACTCACATTCTTCGCGCCATCGTCTTTCTTCTGCCACTTCGGGAAGTCCTCCGAATTCACGTCAAATACTTTCTCAGGCTTCTAGTAATTCGACGAGAACTTCACAATCCCGAAGTAGGAATTCATACCGACAATCATCATCATTACAAGAGCAAGAAATGGGTAATTTTACAGAATGTTTGCAACAAACTTCCTATTAATATTAGTACGTAAATGTTCAAAAGTTTTTAAACTAGCTTTATTACTTATTGTTCCTCCTTTTTCTCCGTCCATTTATTGGAATTCCCAGTAGGTCCATATTGGTTATATTCTACGGATTTTTTCGTTTATACAGCAGTTATCACTCTGGTTACTTTATAATTAAAACACGATTTTATATTCCTAGTAGAAGATGGAAATATCCAAAATAGAGAACAAGAAGCAATTCAACATGTTCAAAATGAGCGCCATTCACCAGCACGATCCCAGTTAACTGGTAAATAATAGTTTTTGATATTGTTTATCGGTCCAACTTTTATCATTTTCGTTTATATGACTAGAATCAATTTAAAAACCAGTCGGATTCAAGGAAGTTAATTTGTATGGATTAGAACTAATTTACATAAATTGAATCAAAAAAAAAAAATTTGTTCTTGTTCTTAACACTTCTTATTAACCATCAGTGATGCCAGCTATTTCATAAATCTCATAAAGCATATTTCTCATGAAGCATACGTATAGCATAGAATGATATTTTATTTCACATTTGATACATTGTTTATGAGTGTAGTAGAACTTTCTTGAACTTGGCTAAGAGAGAGCGTTTAGCGAAGTAGTTACAGTGGAATACACATTGTTTATTCAATAGATCATCCAGCAGATACCTTCATTGTCTGGCATTCATGCGTCCAAATATTTTCCGGAAAGTGTATCACAGATATACAAGTTTTTTCTGTTTTTAGAATCAAGTGTACTTCATTATGGCTCTGATCTGGATACATCAAGTCAGGTGGGCAGTACAATGTCATGGCAGCGGACAGTGCGACATATGCGACCCGATATTAACTGTGCCCCATCTCAACATCGTACGATTTGCATCGACAATATGGAAGTTGGTTTCAAAATATGACAAAAAAAAATCATGTTTTACAACACTTTTTTTCTTTCTAAAATCTACTAGTGGAACTTTTCTCTTTAGGACGATCTCTCAAATGGTTTGGAACCTGGCCCAAAACTCTATATTTGGGGAACACGTATATGTGTTTTTGATATACGGCGCGCATTTCGCACTTTCGTCAATGAATTTAGACCGACAAGTGTTTCTGATGATGAAAATATGTTGACACTTCCATCGAATGTGCGGATGGGTAAGTGAAAGGATTCCATAATAATACTACTAGTGAGAATTCCATTATTGATAAGAAAAGAATAAGATTCATTAATTTATGTGAAAATGTGGAATTATTTTTATCTACAGTATTGTTGATGCAAATAGTAATAATAATAATTCTTATCGAGATTGATTATCATAGAATCTCTTATTTTTATAAATAAGTTTTTTGACTCCACAATATGATAATGGCATTTCCAATATCGACTGAAAATATGTTGCTTGACTAAATAGCAATGCAACATTTGCAAATGACTTAAAATAAGACACGAAGTTAACTCATTTTTAGAAATTGATTTGGAACGGCCATATTATTTGGAGCGCTTGTATGAAATTGATCAGTCTGAGAACATTGCTTTCAATTTGAATTTGCAACATGTCAGATTATTCGATGAAGCGTTATATCGAAAAATTGTTTGTTATCCATCGGTAAGTTTTGCTTTATTGTTCATACTCGTATTACTTCTGATGGCTTTCCTGATAAAATAATTTCGTTGTTGTAAATAAGTAAAAGTGAATATTAATAAATCTAAATGTAGAGACTGTTATAATATGAAATAATGCCTAGAATGTAAAATAATGGTTAAACGTTATCAGACGGTAATTTATATTGCTGGTAATATCATCACTTTTGGTGTATCGATTTTGTATTTCCAAAACTTTTTTCATATTTCATTTCTTTAAATTTATAAAACAGTTCTACATTTAAGGACATTATACCATATCTTGATCTAACGATAAACGAAATTTTTTCCGAGAAATATCAGAAGGTATTGTATGCTCCGATTGAAGTTCGGCCATTTAATGCACAGAAAACGCGTAACATGCGTGCATTAAATCCACAGGATATCGATCAATTAATCACTATTAGCGGTATGGTTGTACGAACTTCACCACTGATTCCTGAAATGAGACAAGCATATTTCCAATGCAGTGTTTGCAATTTTCCGGTAACTTCTATCTAAATTATCGTGAAAATTAAGACTGCTTAAAAGCTTCTATTATCCTTTTGATAGTGCGCAAAGTATAAGAAATATTCAGTTCACATCTTTTAGTTCTTAATAAATAAAAAAATCAGAAGTTTTCTTATTTGAAAAATCATATCTTTCCTTTGACTTTTTGTGAAACTGAAGGAGTATTTTAGGCTGATGTTGAAGTAGATCGTGGACGAATTGAAGAACCAGCTATATGTCATAACTGTCAGTCCAAATATTCTTTCCAGCTTGTCCATAATCGTTCTCTTTTTATGGATAAACAAATAATTAAACTGCAAGAATCTCCAGGTGTGTTGCGATATTAAAATTCATGAATGTAATATAGACTTTTAAGCTGATTTTAATTTATGTATATTTTTAAATCATTGATTGGATTCAGTGGAGTAATTTGAATGCTGTCATGAAGAGATTTTTTTGAAGTGGATCCTGTTTCCATTTACGTAGAAGATTACTGATTGACCGAACAGTTTTCATGATGTCATTTGGATTTTTGTTCTATTTAAAATTTAATTTTAAAAGATTTGTTTTGTGGGTTTATTTTTAGATGATATGCCTGCCGGCCAGACACCACATACTGTAACATTGCTTGCGCACGGGGATATGGTGGAACGTGTTCAACCTGGTGATCGTGTAGCTGTAACTGGCATTTACCGTGCCATACCAGCACGCGTAAATCCACGCATGCGAAATGTTAATTCCGTTTATCGTACTAGTATCGATGTGTTACACTTTCGAAAAACTGATCAGAGTCGCCTACATCAAATCGATGATGGGTAAGCACATCATTTTGGAAAAATGCAAAGGAAGATCCAAAATTTCATGATTATAATCTGAATGTTATTTATCATTAACAGAAAGTTTCAAAAGCTTCTTGGATCATTGCCATTTAAATCCTATTTCTGAATTCCTTTCCAGAACTCATTTAACGCACGAAAGAGTTTCCATGATCGTGAATTTAGCGAAAAGAGCCGATATTGTTAATAGATTGACAAATGCTGTAGGTAAGAAAAACTCTTATTTAGAATGTCAATATCTTTTATACTTCTTATGTTCCTATTTTTCTTAAATTAGCAAAGCCTTCACATTTTCTTAGCAATACATCACGATCCGATTTGTGTTTTGTTATTAATATACGAGATATTAAATAATTATGATGATAATTATGAAGATCGTGTCATCAAACGTTTCTGTTCTTCTTTTTTAAAATAACATTTTCTGAAAAAATTCGGGACTATTCATTTAAAAAGCAAAATAACGGTTTTTATAATGAGATATATTTAGTGTTACTAAGATAGATAGCTTTTTGAAAAAATTTGTTGTGAAACTTTTTAACGGCATTATTTTGAGCTCCTTCAATCTACGGTCATGAAGATATTAAGCGAGGCATCCTCTGTTTATTATTCGGTGGCACCAGCAAAGAGGATAGAACAGGTAACAAAATCAAACTACGAAGCGAAATAAACATATTGCTCTGCGGAGATCCTGGTACCAGCAAAAGTCAGCTTCTACAAGTAAGTTTATATGCTGATTTGCGCAGGCCGAGGGTTAAGTTTCCCATTCTTTATAATTTTTCTCAACTCATGAATGCTTTGAATGTGTTTTTTTTTCTTGATGTGCATTTTTAGCACTTAAAGTAATTCATGAAATATCAAATCAAGAAGGGAAACTGAAACTAACTTAAAAAATTCATTATTTCAAATTAAAAAGTATAGAAGCTTGATAATATCGTCAGAATAAAGTTCGTATTTTTTGCAAATACTTGTGTACAGCTATGATAAAACACAAATGAAAATTTCAGTATGTGTATCGACTTGTACCGCGTGCGCAATATACATCAGGAAAGGGATCTTCTGCAGTTGGATTGACAGCCTCTGTTACCCGTGATCCAGACACTCGTCATCTCGTGTTGCAAACTGGTATATTAATTGATTAAAATAGCAAACGAAGATGTAAAAAACGAAATTAATTGAAGTTTTGTTTCAGGTGCACTTGTTTTGGCAGACAATGGAGTATGTTGTATTGACGAATTTGATAAAATGAACGATAGTACACGTTCAGTTTTGCATGAAGTAAGTTAAAGCAAAATTATATAGTTTGTTTTATAAATACTTTGTCAGCTCTAAGAATTATTGAAGTAATTTTATGCGTTTTCTGTTCTTTTGCTTCCTATTTTATTCTGCCATTTTCAAGTTACAAGTACCATAGTTGATTTAATAAGTTATTATTAATTGTTAATTCACTATTCACCAATTGTCAATCATAAAGATGCCAGTTATTAAATTATTTTAAAATTTCTAAATAAAGAAATTACGGAAGATAAGGAATGTATTTAAAAAAGTATTTAAATCAAGAACTGCAAGTATCAAGTCGATTAATAAGTTATAAAGTCATTCATTGATATCAACATTTTAGTAATATAATTCGATGTCAAATAAATAATTTAGGTAATGGAGCAACAAACGCTTTCAATAGCAAAAGCTGGAATTATTTGTCAGTTAAACGCACGGACTTCAATTTTGGCTGCAGCAAATCCTGTAGACTCGCAATGGAATCGAAATAAGACAATCGTTGATAATATTCAACTTCCTCATACTTTGCTGTCCAGGTCAGTATTTTGTTTTCAAGATTTCGTCTTTAAAAATTTGCATATTTATTAAAATTTCATTTCTGGAATTTGGATGGCATTTTGCTGAAGAGTTTTCAGATTCGATTTAATTTTTCTTTTGGTTGATTCTCAAAATGAATTATATGATCGACGTCTTGCTAATCATTTGGTTTCATTATATTATAAAGAAACTAATGATGATGGTATGTTTGTAACCGAATTACTGCTTTGAATTTTTTTACATAGTTACATAGCGAACCTTAATCATTCGAATTTTAACCGTATAAAGAAATCGTTTCTTCATAGATATATGAGGAAGAGTTGCAATTGGATGAATTTTTCATAAATTTCGTATTAATTTATATTATTAAATAGAATATAGTTCAAAAATATATATGAAATATAAATATTTCAAAAGTAAATATGCAAATTATATTTGAGCGTTACAGATTCTGAACTGCTGGATTTGGCCCTTTTGCGTGATTACATCGGATATGCTCGGTCTTGTGTTAATCCATTGTTAGATGAAACATCGTCGCAACGTCTTATTGATAAATATCTCCAAATGCGGAAAACTGGATCTGGTTTTGGACAAGTAAAATTGTTTGAATTTTCTTGTAACATTTAATGTGCTCTATCGATTCAATTCGAATTTTTGAAAATGATTCACCGTCTTATTGGATCACTGAAAAACTGATATTGACTTATTGTAATTTGTAGGTTTCCGCCTATCCTCGGCAACTGGAGTCATTAATCCGTCTGGCCGAAGCTCATGCTAAAATCAGGCTGAGTAATACGGTGTCAGTACAAGATGTTGAAGATGCATATAGGCAAGAAAATTTTGTATATTATTATAACAATTTTGTCGAGAACGCTTGCTTTATTTAGTTCTTATTAAATGCAGCTTAATTTGACTTTAGGCTGCAAAAAGTGAATTCTAAATTGTTTTTAATTTTAAAAATTTTTTGGTTTTAGATGCAAATAAGAACTTTCCAAAATTCAGCTTTTTCAACTTTCTCATATTTCAGTTTATATCGCGAAGCCCTGAAACAGTCAGCGGTAGATCCATCTACCGGTCGAGTTGATATCAACATTTTAGCTGCTGGAATCAGTACAACAAGCAGAGAAGTCATCGATCAGTTGGCTGAAGCAGTACGTAGTGAACTTTCACATCGGCATGGAATTTTGGTTTCTCTAAAGAAATTAATGCAGCAGTTGCGTCAAAACGATCTAGTAAATTTTCAGAATTTTGCATGGCCTTTTATGATTTTTGAATCTTCAGATCTGAAGACAATTTTTGGAATTTTAAGGATGAAGAATTTTAAAAATTGATTAATAAATGGTTGTGCCTGTTCTTAAAAGGGAATATATTCAAAATTTATCAAATTATAAATTTAAAGCATGATTGGCTCCTTCCATCTGATTATTACGAATTTGCTTTTGAAATGTTTAGGCTTGGATTCTATCAATATTGCTTTAATTTTTACTACCTGCCAGTTTACTAATTAATATCGTTTTTCAGTCTTTTACAAAAGAATTGTTTGATGAGGCAATCAATAATTTGGTGAAAGACGAAATATTGGTTCGAACGGGTGACAAAATACGATATGTTGCTGCAGCTTGATCATTATTTTTGAGATAGAGAATCCATTATCTTTGAGAGCGAACAAAATAAAACAATTCTAAGTTATTTCTATAAATTAAATTGAAAATTTAAGCATTTGAACTTCTTAATAGATCTTACATTTCTTTGCCTCTTTATTCCTTTGGATAAACTTCCTTTTTTTTTTCTTTATTAATCTGATGTTAATCGGAATTGAGCAGCTTTTACGTGATGCGAATGAATTTTCGATTTACTTACTGAATATTAAATTATATGATTTACTCTTAGCGCAAAAAATGTTTCCAAACAAATTATTGTATTTCTATCTAACTAAGGATAATTGAGAGATCTGACGACTGATTTTGAGAATTGTTTGGTCTATCACTGGACTCCAAAAGAGATTTTATATTGATGTCTATTTAATCGGTATTGAAGTGACGGAAGGAGTGATCACAATTTTATCAAGGAACTTTGCATTTTATTTTTCATTTCCCTTATTTATAAGGATTTTAACTTTTAGCAGATGATTTTTGCTAAAAATTGGAGCATTTATGAATAAAATGTCATATTTTTTGCTGCTGTATGTTTACCCTCATCTTTATGAGTTGTCCTTTATTTCCATTATAAAAGAATTTAATTTGGCAGCCCTAACTGTTGTGGAAGGTTGGAAATTTGGTTTGAACTGTGGAAGGAATAGATTTATATTAAATCCTTTATTCACAATAGTAGTAATCGAATAATACGTAATTGACAGAACAGTAGAAAATTAGGAGTGTAGTGAAGTAAATTGGGTGATGTCGATTGGGTTTTCTGAAGAAGAATATGTTGGGAGCTTGGACAGGAGTAGCGTGGTTTAAGATCGTCTAGTAGAGCGAACCAATTCGAAACAATGAAAAAGGGTGTTTTAGATGTTGAGAATTGGGCATATTGGGATATAATACAATTGATATTGAAATAATTTTAAAAAAAATCGTTTACAAACAAAAAAATGTTAAGACAGTTTAACTGAATTCAAAGACAGTGACAGTTTTATAACCACATGATTAATGACTTTATTAGCAGACTTTATTATTAACTGTAAGCGGGAAAGTTTTGATGTGCTTGTAAATCAACATGGACATAGCATTTAATGAGAAATAATTTTATAGGTGATGACTCATTAAAAAATTTCACAATTTTTTAACCGTTTGATTATGTAATTTTCCATATTAATTAGTTTTAGTGGGAATTAATTTCAGTTTTTCCCCGACACCAACTGTGCCTTATATTTTACAATGCATAGCAGCGCTGGTTAGCGCTTCTTTTGGATTTCCTAACCTACATGAACTTGTTTCGAAGATAACCTTAAGATATTTTTGTAAGCTGATAAACACTGTCAAGAAAGTTGATTGCGATATTGTTCATGATTTCACATGTGGTTAGTATTAATATTGAATGTCAGCCGATACATTCAAGTGAATTCGATTTTATTTAAGTCTTAAAATTTTTGATAGGATATGTAAAAACTTTGACTGGTTGTGTTAAGAGAGGGAAGTACTTCTCCTAGCACTTATAATTTAATTTGAATTATCTTTGAGGATTCTTTGAATTTGTTAAAAATTGCTTCGACTTCTATAAAAAATCGGATTTTAGTTGCACTGACTGTTAGTTTATTCCGACTTCAATTTATTCTTATGTAAAACATGCTGGAATCGGAATGATATTGCTGTTCAGACAGACAAAATGCAAACTGCATATTGCAATACGCTTTGGAGCGGCTACAGGAATTGTGCTGCAAACAAGAGATGATTTCATTGATGGCACATTCCACTCAATTTACATTTTTTTGAAAGAAAATGCTAATTAAAAGCAAGACAAACGGTCCCACCCAAAAATGGGGAAGGTCTTGCAGTCATTTTACGAATTTCTAATTTAAATGTTGGTTTCATCCAGTCTCTTTTGTGTATATCCTTCTTCGTTTCCTGGTGGATTTGAGCTGTTTATTGTCCACTGTAATCATATTTTGGTCTCTCTTCCAGTAAAGTAGCTAGTCTCTTTCTCTTTAACTATGTTCAAGTAATTCTTACATATATCAATTAGATGGGAAGATTCATCTAATGGTAGTTTCGATTTTTAAACTACTGGGATTTTTATTTGTGGTAGTTTGGGTGATATTTCATACAGTTACCGAAGATTTGAAGTTGCGAGGATAATTTGATGGTTTGATGTAACATTAAACTAAGATAGCTCTCACTTTATGTAATTATTGAGAAATTTGTAAAAGAAAGAAAGAAAGCTTCTTTCTAAAGCGAATCTTTTTGATCCTTATTTCACTGATGTGTTAAGATTTCAGGTGAATGCAGTCATTTTATGGCAACAGTTTAGGATTTTCGTACAGTTGTCTCTTGTCGCTACTGTTGTTAAGATTTCAGGTGAATGCAGTCATTTTATGGCAACAGTTTAGGATTTTCGTACAGTTGTCTCTTGTCGCTACTGTTGTTGTCTATTGTGAAATCAGATCAAGAACATGTGGAGCATGGTTTCAGTGGGAAATTCAAGAAGGAACATGGTGAAGGCGATCAGCATAACGTCCATGCTGATCATGAAGTTGTTATAGGTATGTGTATCCATAAATGTCATCGTTCATCTTGCGTGAATCGAACATGCATAGATAGCATCTCGTTCGTTTGTAAATCATTATCTCATATATTTATTATAGATAAAATGATTTTTAATTTGTGGGATGATTAGACTGTCATTCAATTCTATAAAAGCCCATTCTAAAATTTATATTAATACATATTCTCTTCAGAGAGTTCAAGTCATCAATGTAATATAGTGCTTCTGCTTCATAAATGCAGCATATAAGTGTTCGTTTACGAGTTCGATGTAAGAAACTGTGGTTTATAATGTAATATAAGTCTGTCATTTTTTTTTTCTAAGTGATTAGATTTTTGTATCGGTAAGCAAACGATAAAGTTTAATAAATCTTTCTACTTCTCTTTTTTATCTATTTAGGCTCCCGAAAAGAAGCCGAAATATTCGATGATTTGAGTCCTGAAGAAGCAAAACGACGATTGGCAATTTTAGCTAAAAAAATGGACAGAAATGATGATGGATATGTAACTCGTGAAGAGTTAGAGGAAGTGATTAAACAGTATGTGTCTTTTTGCGATTACATATTCTAGAATTTTTCTCAAGAAATTCGTGTTTTGAAGAATATTTATAAGATAACTTTGTTGCAAAGACTAGTAAATAAGTTAGTCAAAAAATTGAAAAATTTTTTGACTAACTTATTTGCTAATTTTTTTGTTTTTTGAAAATAACTTAAGATAAAGATGTAATTTAATGAAAAAATCTCTCTGAAGAAACTTGTTATTTATGTAGTTTGTTTTAGGAACATGATTGCATTGGATTTGGAGGAATCAAATGATCGATTCCGAGAGATGGATACAAATCAAGACAATTTTGTAACATGGAATGAATATGTGCAGGAATCGTTTGGCGATATCGATCCAGCGAATGAAGTTAGTTTGTTTTGTTAATTTTTTGGAAATTTTTGACCGATTTAAAGTTTTATTTCGAATCATTGAAATAAATTTACATTTAAAAGAATGTTTCTTAAATAGACGTTAAATGTTCGAAATTTTGGCAACTTATCTGCTAATTTTTTTATTTTTTGAAAACATTCTCTTGATCAGTCTACAGATTTTTTGAGTAATCAAATTTTTTCGATATGTTGTTATTAGATCAACATATTGGAGAATTAAAAATGTGTCAAATTTTATTTTCAATAAGGTTTGACTTCCTGATTTTTAGACTCAAAAGTATCGTTTTACATGTTGAGATGTTAAAATTGTTAGTGTAGTCAACTTAATTGTATCTTAAAAAACTGTGGGAGTGGATGTATAACGAATTTTAATTATTGAATACTGGAGTTGTCCACTTCTCAGGAAATTACTTTTAATATTATTATTATATTATGTTGTTTTATCTAGCTATTCTTTCATTTATCATGGTAAAACTCAGGAAAGTTCTCTAATTTTCGTAATTTATTTCTTTAAAAACCAATCAAAATTTTTTTTTTCGTTTTTTTTTTCTTTTTTTTGTGAACAGTAACTTCATCCTTCATTAGTGAGACAGCAATAATTATTTCGCCAGTTGGAGATTGGTTTATCTATCTGAGTTCACTTTCCGTGGTCATCAAGAACTTCTCCGAATTTAATTTGCGAAGAAGCTAGTTTTCCTGCATGACAACAATGAGATAGAACTATTTTCTCTACTTTAATATTCGTCGTAGATAATTTTTATGTTATCTGTGATGAAAAAAATATTGAAGCTAAAATGTATTTTTGACTTCCAGATTATGGATGCAGATGACAAGCGTTTATTGGAGGATGACAAAAAATTTTTCTTCGTTGCAGACCAAGATAAGGATGGAAAGTTGTCGAAAACAGAATTTCATGCTTTTCAAAATCCAGAATCTTTCCCACACATGCATGCTGCTTTAATTGAGGTAACCTTGCAGACATCTGGAAATTTTTTTCCAGAATTTCATATGCAAAACAATATTTAGCATGAGGTCATGTCATTCGTACATGTTGCACCGAACGATTGATACTAATGCGAACTTTAATCTATTGTGGTCTAACAGCCTGGAAGCAGTGCTTACTGCATTATTTATATCAGGCAAATCATCGGAAGCAAGGATTTAAAAAGTAATGGTCCTTCACCCCAATTCATTGCAACATTTGCAGGTTTGGTTTTGCAGTTTTGAAATTTTAAGGTCACTATGAAAGAGAAAGATAAAAATCATGATGGGAAAATTACACTGGATGAATTTCTGGATGATTTAGCGGGAGATCAGAAATCAGACTGGTATACGGTGGAAAAAAATCGTTTTGAACATGATTATGACAAAGATAGAAATGGTGTTCTTGAGGGTCCAGAAATCGCTTCTTGGCTTATTATGAATTTGGAAACCACTGCAGCTGAAGTATGTGCCATAGTTTTTAGCATATTCATCCAAATTTAGATATGAGACATGAGTTCAAACAAATTATCTAATCAGTTTTAGTGAAATATAAAATTGTGAATCTTTGATGAAAGAATTAATTTACTATCTAAGATTATGTGTGTTTTATTCGAAAAAAAAAAATGTTCTTTTCAAGTTTATTTCAAAATGTGGACAAAATAGTATAACTTTTTAAATATGTACGACTTTGTTAGGTATTCCCTAATTAACACTGATTCATGAGCGTTAACATCTTGTTTAGGAAGTAGAACATTTAATATCGAAGGCAGACAAAGATAATGATGGACGTTTATCTATCGATGAAATAGTTAAAGAATCCGATCTGTTCGTCGGTTCTGAAGCAACGAATCATGGAGAAGATTTGATTGATCTACGACACGATGAATTATAATAATAATGCAATAGCAGTATTTGCTGTCATTATACATTATGTTCTGTAGAATTGTATTTCATGTTGTCTAATAATTTCGTAGTAACATCATAATATATTGATGAAATGTCATTCCTGACTTAATTTTAACAATTTCACTTAATAGAAAAGTATTTGATTCGAATTTTCTACCATTTCTACGAGTTTTAAATAAATTTGAAGTTGTTAAAATAGTTTTAAAAAAAAAATTGATGGACTTGTTTTTGCTGTTAGATTTTTTTTAAAAAAAAAGTTTAAAAAAAATTGATGGACTTGATTTTGCTGTTAGATTTTTCGATTGAATTTTGTGAAGGATTTAGCTCATGATATTAAATTTTAATCAACATTTCTTAGCTTGTGAAAATTCTGGCACGAATAGGATATTTAGTTGATGCAGTTCGGGAACTTATTATGTCTACCTTACCGTACAGCAAAAAAAATGGCTTCCGTGCTGTATTCCATTTCTTCTGTTATATGCATTTTTCTAAAACATTTTTGGAACTAAATCGCTCAAAATTGCTGGAAAAAGAAAAATAAAACTATAAATTGAACACAATAAGGTAGCTAGAAACAGAAATCAAAAGTTTCGTTTCATTTACAGATTCTTTGACTATGTCCAGTGTATCATGCGAATTGAGTTAAACCTTTCATTTATAATTTTCCGATGCTCATATGCCGTGAAACTTTACGGCATCTCCATTTTTATTTGATTATGTTTGATTCTGATTATTTTGTAGTACGTTTGGAAGTGCAGGCGTTGGAAATAACACAGAAGTAAAGGAACGGCGTAAAGGCTTAAGTATGTAGTAGTATTTCTGACTTGAGCACCTCATTTATATGAGTTCCATTGAATCAATCCAGCTTTTTAATTAAAAAAGTGAAAAATTGGGAATTTGTTCATAAAAAATCCTTATAATCAATCTCTTTCAACTGTTGTGACAATATATGTGTACATGTCATATCACATATATTAACAAATATACTATATACATCAACTATAAGAAATGGGGGGAAAATGGAAAATTACAAATTTTTGAATTCAAAAAATAATAGAAAAAGACTAAGAAACCTTTGAATAATAATAAAATATCCTAGAGAAATAGAACATACCCGTTAGAATTTTTAAAACCCAATAAGGAATTCATTCACATCATGGGCCATATAAAAATCTATGTAGTTCGGAAAGCAGCAGCAATCAATAGGGATTGAATTTAAAAAAAAAAGAAATACTTCAATGTAAAAGGCAAAATGGACCATAAAATTGGTATGAAAGCCAATTAAAAAAAAACAGACAAAAAGGGTGGCTCCGAAAAGACGAAAAATGAGGAAATTATATAACTAAAGACTCTTCAGATCTATTGGATAGTTTTCAAGAAAGAACTATTATCTTATTAAACTAGAGAAGATAAAAACAAGATTTTTGGCATACGTATGTAATGAAAAGAAATGGAAACTTGTGATGAGAGAATATTTTAAAAAATGAATTTAACGTGTGCTTTCTCAATAACGAGAATAATATGCTGAAGGTAGGCAATTTCTCATAAAAAAAAGGATAAAAATAAATCAGGTCAGGGCTTAGCAAAATGTGTCTTTTCAATTCATAACATCCTTAGATTTAGTTAAAGTTTTCATTCTTTCAAAATGAATTTGAATGATCATTTCTAGTCAATAAATTTCATGATAATTTATGATATGTTATTCAACTGAAAAAACGCAGATTATCCATGGAGAAATGAGATCAGTCAACGCCGGAAAAGATTTCTGAGTTTTCAATTGCCGTTGTCAACCGTTCCTTCATTTGATGAAAATTCGTATATGGTGGTAAATCGATTCGATTAAAACTGGAAAGAAAGAGCAAAAAAATTAAGGAAAACAAATCGATGAAAAAGAAAATCATAAATCGAAACAGTATACTCCATAAAAATTGAAACCATGATGGACTATTTCAGAAAGTTTATGAGAACTGTTCTCCTAGTCAGTGATGAGAAAACAGTGGCATACCATGTATGTGCTCGCGGTAGCATGTCTATATTGCCCCAGCGTTCAATTGTAAATTTTTGAGGTCCATTTGAGCCATATAATTCGCGAAAGCCATTCATTGGAACACGAGAAGTACCCGTAACAAATTGGAGTAACCTTGCACGCATTTCGTTGTTAAATGCAAGCAAGCACTTCCAGAAATTTTGAATTACCTGAAATCTTATTAATGCCTTTGGGCAGTAAAATATCTATTTAAAACATTAAATTCCGAACATTTAAATTATTAACGAAGATTTGAATATTTCTGTATTTCTAGATACAAGAAAGGTAATTTTATCACAATATTCTTTACAGTATGGCATAATTCATGCGTCTTTTTAAGAAACTTTTAGACATTGAAAATATATTTCCAAAAATTATGAAGAAATCACCGGATGACTTGGAGAGTAGCCACCTTTGTATAGAGTATTATCCTTCCAGTCTTTAACGTCAATTTTTTGCAAACCACATACAAGCAATTCAAGCTCATTCGGGTCGAAAATTGATAACAAATTTGGTGGTATAAGCTCGTGAACTCCCTTCATTAGTGCTTTCATTTGCTCTTCTACACGACTAACAAAGCGCCACTTAATAATTAAGTCGATATACTCATCTTTATTAGTATCCGTTACTTTCTCTTCCGCTCCTCCATCTCGAAGTTCTACACTTTTCATCTGAAATTTCTTTTATCTAACCTTGAATAAGGTCCATCACAAACATTTTATAAAGAAGTTTGAAAACATGAGAAAGAACACAAAAGAAGAATCTTTCAAACTATTATCTTGAAAAAAAAAGCATATGTAGGGTAAGAATAAATATTCCAAAATAATACTTTGAAAAGAAAAAAAAAACTCATAAACCATTGAAACATGATGTAAACACAATTTCCATATTGAAACATGAAATAAACACAATTACCTGTCCAAAAACATCCTCATCTACTGCAAAATGTAAATCCAAATCTTCCGGATTATTATCTTTGATATAGATTAAGGAATTGAAATATTCATTATCCACAGATTCCATATCATTCAATGTGATTGGCTTACCCAACATCATTTTGTAGAATGGTCGAATAAAAAATGCTGAAAGAAAGAAACCGAATTTCAGAAAACTTTTGCAAAGATTTAAGTATTCTGAATTGTAAAAGCAGTAGATTTAATATAATTTGAAACAGTTTATGTATTTCATAAAGTGCAAAACCAATAACAAAAGTACAATTAATCATAGCACACGGTTCTCCCTCATGTAGAAAGTTTTACCATCAAGCAATTTCCCGTGATAAATAGCAATACCAATAACACGACCAATGAAATGGAAATAAGATAAGTGTTCTGGGTTACATGTTTCTGAATGTGGATTTATTTGTAAAGTATAATTATCTCTGAAATGAGAATATATAGTTAATTTTTGATAGTAAAATACAGAATTTGTAGTAAAAATGAGATGAAGTCAACTTTTCAAAATTCACACTGAAAAACAATAGGATACAAATTCCTATCTCCTTCATCCTTCCCAAACTATTTCTCTCATGCATGCTGTTGCAACCTACAAAGTTCCAAAAAATGTTCATTAATTTCTGAGACATGCTTCTATATCTCATATCCGCTTCTTGCTGGTCAAATCGGACGGTAATGCTTAAACGATGCTTAGACTTTAGAAATCAAAGTTGCATTTCTAGAAATATGCGTGACATACGTTGCCGAATATTCGAAGAGACCGTAATAGGGACTGAAAATATCATGGGAAAGTAAATAAAACCATTCGCGAGCTACGCCACCGTAATCCAAACCTGTTTCATTCTCAAATTCAATCCAAAGTTTAGCACGTAAAACGGTAGGTGATAATTGCATTATCTGTCTGAAATAAACGCACTGTCATGAATGAATTCAAAAATTCCAAAACTGATACCAAAGCAACATTTTCAGCTTCTCACTTAAACAATTTTCTTATTGATTATATCGTATCTAGGAAATTTTTTCTTGAAAAAAAGAAAGACAAATCAAATTATAATTCACTAAAATCGAATACTAATTGGTGCAGAAGATTTTACATCCGTACCTTGGAAGATCCATCTATCACGCAAATTGTTCAGTATTTGAGGAATTAATTTAAAATTTGTTTGGTTAAAAAGAATGCATTAATAAATTCCTAATTTTTCGAATGAAATGAATTAGATGGTTGGAAAGACAAAAAAAAAAAAAAAAAAAAAAAAAAAAAAAAAACCTATTCCTAGTTCTCTCAACAGTACGAATTATTGACGAAAAGGAATACCTATAAGAATCCTCGAACAACTGAATCCGTCGCACAGTAATTTCACATTTCATATTTGTAGGTGATTTCGGGAGATGTGACCTCAGATATTCATATTTACATTTATAATCACGTGAATATGGAACAGCTGGACCAGCAATATTCGTATTCTCAAATCTGGGATCTTCCCATTGTGTTCGGCGAGTATTGTGGTCAATGTAAAATATTCTACCATCAGCATGAACCCGCTTTTCCCAACCAGCAGGCAATTCGCCTAGTTCATCGCTCCGCACTTCTATAAATGACAAATACATCGCATTTTTTACTATATGCTGCCTAAAATTAAATATTTTCAAAATTTTCTATACTATTTCTGTTCTAGTTCTTTGAATTTTCTCCCACAAAGGAAGCTCGAGAAGTTTCGAAAAGCACAGTGACATCAATTTTTCGTCTTTTTACCTTTTAAATAAGTGGCTGAAGCCTGGCCATCTCTTGGATCAATCCAAGTTGTTGTTTTATGTATGTGATCAATAAAAAAGGTCCGTCCATTTGGTGCCACTTGCATATCCCAACCTTGCGGTAGTAATCCGCGACCGTCATTTGGATCAACACGACCGCCAGATTCAAATTTTGTCCGCAAACCAGCTTCTAACTGAACAAGCTTAGAATTTTAAAATCGTGAGAACAACAGAAATCCTCACAGTTTAAGAAAGGATAATCAATAGTAAAAAAAAACAAATTCAATTGGAACACAGAAAGACCTAGTTTGGAGTGCAAATCTTATTTCATATTTTAAAAAGTCAAAATACTCATTCACTGTACTGAATTGCCATTGGAAAACACAGCCAAACATCGAAAGTTCAAAAAAAACAACCACCATTGAAAATGAGGAGAGCGCCCATCAAATTTAAATATTAACATTAGCAATATTGTCCTCAACATGTTCTTCGCTAGAGCCTTGCCAACGACTTTCGTAATTTCTGCGCAAAGCATTTTCTTGCTCTGTTTCATCCAACTCGGATTCCGTGCCACTTCTTAGATTAATTTATTCCATTAATTTCATTCAGTAGAAGTTTTCCCCTTCGTTCAAAACTTTTATTTCATACCATTTGCTTATTTCATTAATTTCATCAAAATACAGAAGACTTGAGTGTCCTTTAGGGAATTTTATTTATATTACAAGAATTTCAAGGGTAAGAAAATCAACTTTATATAAATAGTTAGCATATAAAACATATTATTCATCTGTAAGTATGGCAAATGTGGTAAAATAGAAGGCTTTGAGTATAAAGTCGATAAGTCACCAATCGGTAAGACTCCCGCATCAAATCCAGCAAGATATCTACTATTGATTTCATTAATTTCACCAAAATGCGGAAGGCTCAAAATGCATCATTTCTTTATACATTTGTCATCAAGAAAATAGTGAATTTTACCTAGTAGGTCGCATCCATTGTGTTGTTCGCGATATGTGGTTGACATAAAATGTCCGACCATTTGCATCTTGTCGTTCTTCCCAACCTGTAAAACGTCTCTTTTCATATTTGAATTCTTTGGAAGAAATAAAAATATTTAAGCTTAACTTCAAGATGACAATAAGGTTTGACAAAAAATACATTTTCATGATCATATTATAAATATTACCTTCAGGAAGAGATGTCGAACCCTGTCGATTGGTTAAACTGCTAGTACTCAATTGCTCCCAATCGCTGTCATCATTGGCAGAAATCAGCTCCGCAGCTGGCTGTGTGGAGTTAGTGACATATGAAAGTGAAAGACATATGATACCTTGAACTGAAGAATAAAAACGATGTGAACGAGGACTCAAAATATATGACGCTTCTGGAACTGGTACTCCGACCACTTCATACGGGATACGAACCAGTGATAAGTCAATTTGCACCATTCCAAGGAAATTATCGCGTGTCTGTAAAATGACAATGAAAATGAGCTGAGAAATCTTTAAGCGCTATAACAAAAAACGATTTATTATTGATACAAAAATCTAATATTTAAATGAATAGAATCAATCATTTACGAGTCCTTAATGGCGATACCATTGTGGTTTGTCCCAAATCAACTCAGACTGTATCAACCCATCAAAATTTATGCATTCATTACACTCATACATAATTTTCGCACATAACCAACAAAACATTAACACTATCATAAGTTAAACCTTGGATAAACTGAATTCCAGAACTACCATCTAAAAATATGGGAATAATATTTTGAAAATAACTTAATACAGATTATGTACTAAATGAAATAAAATAAGCTAAAAAAATTTTAATTTTTGCATGAGAATTGTCATAAAAATAACATCGAAAATGTGCAAAATAAAAACTAACAATACGCCTTTCATCAAAAACCTGCACTGTTAATATGCAGTCTTCCCGTACTACGCGAAATACAAATTCTTCATTCCATATTGGTTCACGGGTCTAAACATGTGTAAAAATTTATTTTAATTTAAACAATTGAAGCGTACTGCAGAAGCCTTGAAACACACAAACACACTGATGTAACGTTAAGATTAACATTGCTATTATCTTTGGTTAACGGTTATCGATAGATTCAAAATTACTTCCTTTCTTAGCCGTAATTTTTTTTTTTTTCGTAATTGCTTTGGTGTCAATGGAAACAAAAACAATAGAGGATCTAATTTTTACAGAAGATAAATAATAAAAAAATAATGGGAGGTAAATAAATATTGACATTCAAACCATTTTCTTCTTTTTATCTTTTGTTTCTTCTACCAATCACAACGAATTATATATTTATAAAAAATAAATAAATTGAAGTCAAAATGCCTTTCGCCGTGTTTTGGTTTGTGCTTTATCAACGACAGCAGAACTTCCTTCACGTTTCAGCAAGACCACTGCATATGGATCGCAAACGCCGAATATATCTCTTTTTGACAGACCTCCAGCCCTAACAACTCTGACACGGAGAAGTTCGGTATCCTGAAAAATTAATGCAAGAATTCCATAACTATTTATTTCTCTGTGTCTCCAAACAATGAATCGAATAAATTTCAGTAAAAATGTGCTCAAAAGTTCAACAATTTGTCTGAATTAATCAGAAAAATTGGAAAATTATCACCATTATTTCACTAACGCACTAAATGACTCGTCAATTTTAATAAGGGACATTTTTAATGCATTTCAATTTGACGAATAAAATAACTTCAGAATATGAAGTCTAAAGTAACTGAAAAAACCTCTCGAATTTATTAACGAAATAAATATAAGAAACGTGGGAATACTTACTTGTTCCGTATCAGGTAAGCCATAAACTAGAACTCCTGGTGCCTCACTTGGTGACATTCACTTGCTTCTAAAAAAATTCACTGATCTTTAACTGAATCATTCTAAAAAAAAATCACATGATCTCTAAATTTGCCTCATTCGCGCCCTGTTTTTCAATTCTCAAGATCCCGATTCTTGTTAGTATTGTAAAGGGGTTTCATTCATCTCGAAACTGTTCCGCCGTGTCCATGGCTCTATATTTCTCCCTCTTTATAATTTCTGGCAGTTTTTTTTTTACCTTTTATCAGCTACATACTGTATCAGGGATTTGGATTAACGGATAAATTATTTACTAAAGACACAACAACAACCCCCCTCATAACTTCATGTGCATCTAAACTGTCAAATGCTCACTAATTCCCGAAGGACAGTTTTTTTTCATTGCGTCCAGTGAAATCAAGTTTGTGAGGAGCTGCGTTTAAACGATTGATGGAGCAGGCAATGGTCGTGGAATGTTGGGTGATGGGTTGGGTTAGATTAGGGATGACTGATTGATGGGTTTGGAGATTTATTTACCAAAATCAATAAGTGATCGATAAATGATTGAAGGGAAAGAGAGAGATGAATGATGTCCATGACGTGGCTATCGCAGTGAAATGAAAGGGTAAGTTATGTGATGGATCTCTTATATTGTTGTTGTTGTTGTTGTTTTCTCTAAAAATTTTCCTTTTGATTAAACCCGATTTTAAGACTTTTCTTCTCCATTAACATTACTTAAATTCACATTTCTTAATACTCCAGTTGAAAATATTTTTTTTGATTTTCGCACATAGTGAATTAATTGTTCTTTATTTTCATCTCAAACAGATTTCTTCTCAAGAATTAGAAAATTAAGCAAATTTTAATTAATTAATAGGATATATGAATGGGTGCTTGATCTGTTAACATTTGTTGGATTTTATCTCATTGCCGCATATTGTATTGGGGTGGAATTTTATCTGGACCGGATTCGCCGCTACAATGGATTGTCACGCATGAAATATTTACTCAAAGCTATAAAAGAAAGCAAATTCATTAATAGTTCAAATCAAAAACTAGTTGCCGTAATAACCGGAGCGAATGGGACAATTGGCACCGAAATAACACGTTTATTGCTGCAAAGTAATTTTAAGGTATTTTTATTGATCCCTAAATTTCAACTTGTTTTTCTGCATAAATTCCAAATATGTTGCAGTTAGTCTTTTGGTCTATCCATTTCATTTCTTTGAATCAGCATTTCAGATTGATTTTTTTTTCCGAACTTGGATAATTCGGTATTTGATATAGACGATTTACGGCAAATTTTTAGCGAAAAATTGTGCGAAACTTTCGAAGCTTTCTTTTTCTTTTTTTTTTTTGAAGGTTATATGTTTGATTCGGGGTCATGACATTGGCGAATGGATGAATAATTCTGAATATCAACCGAATTTAGTGGTTCGAAATGTGGATTTATCCAATCTTCGGAAGGTAAAGGAAACGGCAAAATTACTCGCAAACGAATATCCCTGTATAGATCTGATTATTTGCGGTGCCGGTATTATGCTGCAGCCATTCAGGTTGACAACAGACGGTTTTGAGACCCACTATGCTGTTAATCTTCTTTCCCATGCCATAATGCTGAATTATTTGTTGCCATGGATAACTCAATATTCTGCAGAAGAAAGCTATAAACGGGATTGCCGCATTGTGTTCTTATCTTCCGCTACTGCGCACTTAGGAGTTTTCCGTTCTATACTTCAGGATAACTCTCAATTATTTTACACCTATCGGAATGGTTATCAGGTTTATTCGACATCGAAATTTGCTGTATCCCTTTATGCTGAAGAAATGGACAAACAAATGCAGCAAAAACCCACAATGACAAACCAACGAACGGTAACCATCATTTCCTTACATCCGGGTTGCGTCGCAAGTGGTTTATACAAATATGCAAATACTTTGACCAAAATCGCGATTTTCCGATTTTTGTGGCCCATAATGAGAAATCCAGCTTTAGCTGCGGCCGAAACAATAGCTCTCGGATGTGCCGATAACTTGAAAGGTGGTTGCTACTATCAGCATATGATACCGACCAAAATTCTATGCAGCACAACAAAAAAACAACAACTATATCAATATGTAAGAAACATAATAACAAATGTAGAGGAAATACAAGATGATATACAATAAAAATTATCGATAGTCAATAAATTTTTTTTGGAAAGATGAGTCTTACATATTTTTCGTTCTGAATAATATGTAACACATCTGACGCTCATATATTAAATTTTATAAGCATGCTATACGGAAATGCTATATGGGCAATATTCCTGCCTTTATTTCTCATAAATGAACTTTTTTTTTCCTTTAGTTTTAAAGATCTGAAATAATTGTTTAATTTGGTCATTCATAAAGAAGATTGTAGCATAAATTGGATATCAAAACAAGCTGTACAAATATGTACAAGTTTAACATGAATAGGAAGATATGAAAATAAGAGATACTTTGAAATAAGATCCAAAAACAAACTTGCTCCAAACTTCGAATTTAAATCTAGAAGGAAATCGAACTAATATTCTTCTGATGTCCTTCATTGGAAATTTCTATTAAAAATAAGAGTCAAGGAAATACAACATGAAGCAGCTGATATCAAGAACGGATTTGGACCATGAATTGCAATTACTATGAATTCTGGTCTTAAATATACAAATAGTTGGAAACAAACGGATGAAATTTGCGAGAAATAATGAAATACTCGCTGTATTATGAAATAAAGAGATCAATGTTACTGGGATTCTTGATCATTTATACAATTTGATCAATCACTATCAGAATCAACGATCAGTTTTTGGCGCTTCCGTTTTGAGCTTTTGTTTTCATCCTGAAATTTTATATATAATAAAAGAATAAATAAAAGATGTAGAAATGTTTCTTCTACACTTTTGGCACAGGTTCTTCAATTCCTAGCTTTAACTAATGATTTTTAGTTTCAAATTTAATTATTATTTGCTAGCATTGCAGGCCATGATTCTAAAATCATTTTTACTAATTCAGAAAGTCGTAAATATGTTGGTAGATTAATTTCCTTGGACATAAGACCAAGCAATTAGGATGTCTAAGTAATCATAACGGTTATGATGGATTATTATGTGGAGGCTATGATTCTAAACTGGAGTTAAGTTTTTTTAAATTCTGCTTACATTTTAGCAAAATGATAATATTCCTTTTTAGTATTCAATGTTCATAAATACTCTTGTCTAAATAACTTATTTTGTGGAATGACAGTAAATTGTTTAGAAGTATATGGTGAGACCATAATGGGGATTTACTACACTAAGTGAACAAATTGAGCATAGCTAATTTCTTGCAGCTGTGACCAGTCTAAGTCATAATTTCGTACCAAAAGCATTCCTTCTATATCAATACAACAAATCATAAATACTGAAAACTACAACTGAGATCAAAATGAAATTTAATGCCCAACAAATAACTATATAATGAATTAGTGTAAACGAGAATATTCAGGAAATGGCACCATTCAAGATGAAAATGCCCAATTAGTTCCAAAATGCATAAGTTATTTTTCTGAAATAACCGAACAATATCAAAATTAAAAACTCGAGGGAACATACGTCGCTCACATCAGTTATTTTTTTCGATGTTTTGGCTCTTCGCAACGAACGAGCACTCTGCGCATTATCATCATTCAGTATCTCCATCACAGCAAACAACTCACTATAACGTATTCGAAGGGAAGACACCTACAAAATTAAATAATTCCTCGTCAACACAATTTTATAATCAATTTTTTTTAATACGAAATGGACTTCAGCATAAACTAATCAAAATCTGAAGCGAATGTAAAGGTCCAATTGTAAAGAAAATCCTCGATACATGTAGTGTTTGAAATTACTAAATTTTATCTTTCATATCAATTACAATTACATCTTTCATGTCACTTAAAGTGACCTCAGCAAATTCCAAATTCTTTGAAATCTAAGATTTATATTTATGTTACTTTTCAACAATATACCTTGAAAGACTTTAAATTACTAAGATTTTAGAATCACAGAAATACTAATCTTTTCAGCTGCCCTTGCTGCCGTAAATGCTTCCTGTAGAGTCTGGCGAGCCAAGAATGCTTCCGCTACATGACTATCCTTTGATAAACAGCTCTGTCGAAATTTGTCAAGATGTGAAAAAAGCTGATCCAAACAAACATATCTGAAAGAATAGTTTGCTCATCAAATCTTATAAGTATCCATCTTCGCGCTGCAATTGTCTGTTTTTCACCTAACTTTACTTTGATATTGATTCCATAATAAAGTAAGATGCACAGAATGTTAATATCTACACCACATTTTCTCAATATTCTAAATTTTAGCATTATTGCGAAATGATTCCATGATTTCCCATCTTTTTCATTAAACTATCATTTAAAAAAAAAATTAAAGCCTATATTCTTCAAAATACCTTTGTGGCGGACGCTTCCCTTTTGAATGAATTGGAAGAAGATCACCAGATTGAATCAATTTGTCAATGAGACTGGATAACAATTCCGCTACTCGAGCTGCATAATCTGGATCCTTAATCAGCAGTTTCAGACAGTTAACAGTAAACATGTCAGATGGTGTCCGAGACAAAAGGTTTCGTATGAGACCCATATTCGGTTCGCGATCCATCCTAAATTACATCCTGTACAGATATCCTTGGCATCTGTACATTTCAAAATAACGTTGGAAAATTAATTACTTAAACAGATTATTTACCAAATTACTTATCTTTTGAAACACTTATTTGCTTTGCAGAATTATTTCCCAAATAACTTTAAGGAAATATTACATCTGAGAGATAAGTTATGAAGAATGAGTTATGTAAGTTGATTTAAATTGAAAATTTTATTGAATGTAACAGTTCCTAACTTCATAAGATAATACCAAATCATTCCTATGGCAATCTGAATATATATTTGTGAGAGATATATTTTACAAAGGACCTTTGAAGCATAATATAAACTTGTGCAATTGCTTCCGAATGCTTTGGATATTGTAGCTTAGAAATCATTTGTAGAATCCAATCTACGGGAACACCTTCTGCGTGTACCAATTGCCAGAAAACAAACTGCGCTGTTGTTTCCCATGTCAATGAAGCACTGACGATAGGCAAAAAAGAGTCTTTTCTGAAATTTATTAATTCATTAAATAAGAGTCTAGATATGAAGCACTTAATGAGCAAATTCATAAATCTTAAACGAAAATAGTTGTAAAAACAAAAAACTAAAGTGAAAATAATTACGGAAAAATTCCTTAAACAAACCTAAAAAATGAGATATTTTCCCGAACCATTTCACCAATAAGATCAGCAATCTGTCGCCCATCTAATGAATGAGCTAATAATTTCATCAATTCAACACTACCCATAGCTTCCGTAGCAAATTTTTCATATATGTATGGAATAAGATGTGCGAACAAGACATAGTCATCGATGTGACATTGCTTAAAAATATTTAAATAAAATATATTCTCAATTAAAAATCCTATTCAACTATTATTCTTTAATTACTTTAAAATCTTGGTAAAGACGAATGTTATGTGCGCTTAAATGAGCATGGATTAGATCGGGTATGTAATCTGTAAACCAGTCTAATTTTTTTAATTAACAGCAGTTATCTACTAATAGCGAATAAAAGCTTGATAAAAAATAGCAGCTAATCATCTAAGAATTAACAGCAGTAAATCATCTAAGAAGACAACCACTTGATTTTCTAAATGTTATCTATAGTGATTTATGTACATTAAATGACCGAATCACGTAGGAATCAAAATTTTAACTTAAAACCTGTAAGTCTGAAACAATTTGCTGAATCAGTGGATTATCCAACAGACGACATAAATCAATATAAGCAGCAATTGCAGTATCATTCTGATCACGACGATTTGAGGATGTAAAAAATAATAATAAATATGATATAGATGAGCACCTGCAAAAATATCACGCTCCATAATTTGCCTTCCGTAAAATCAAAACATTCGATGATACAAAGAAATTATTTTTTTTTGAATTTTTTTTTATGAGAAAAAAATCAAAATCGCGATGTTCTTTATAAAATGAGGCGTATTTAAGAATGATGTATATAGCATGAAATCTGATTTTACATTCTAATACTACGTGTATATTTTAAAGCGCTGAAAGCATTCAACGACTAAAACAAATATTAGTTAAAAGTATTAGTTAAATTTTTAAGAGTAAAGAAAATCACCAGAAACATGCCTTTCACACATTTCAGCAATTAAAGATAATAGCAGCTGCCTCGTAGCATCACTGTCTGGTGTTAAACATAGATTTCGAAATATTACATAGAGCGGCTGATTAAACATCTCCTCCAAAATTCTAAAATTCGAATAAAGATTTGAAAATTATGAATCTTATGTAAACTGAATTCGCATATCTTTAATTACAAAATTCAGTAACAATAAGAACAACGATATGTACTACTTAATATGGAAAATTACTCAGGTGTGTCCAGAAAACCTTCTGACAATGGTTTCCTATTTCGGATATCCCTCCTGAAAATAAGCAGAAGACATTCCGATAACAACTCAATTTGTTCTTCATCCAGTAATTCATCCTGAAATATTATTAAATTTTAAACTTTTTCAAAAAGCAGATAAAGAGATTAAACGTTTGATAAAGTGAATAAAAGAAGAGACTGATACAGAACCTTGAAAAAAAAGGTTATTTGCAATAAAATAAGCAAAAATGAGGGAAGAAACAAAATTTAACAATTATTTATCTCAAAAGAACATTAAATAAAAGATATTAGCATACTGTAGCACTCTTCTGGTATTTTTGGTTTTATTAATTTTCCATCCATTCCAGAAAGCATAACTGAATAAATAGTTGTGAAAGTTAAAAGTTACATTATCAAAGATAGAAGACAACAACTTTTGCATCATTTCACATCGCGTATCATTGTCTGAATATTTCACATTTGATAAATTTTCAATTGGTTCCCGAAATTCTTCTTTGACGGCAGCTAAGAGAGTCATTACTTTTTCTTCACTTGATAAACCAAAGTCCTCATCAACTGATCCGCTGTCTTCGACTATTGATGGGTCTATGTTAACTACATCCTCCGTAATTGCTGAACTAATTTCGCTTGGTGTTACCTCTATATCTGATATTGCCACCTCACTCGGCTCTGAAAATGTTTTTTGCTTCACTCATATTCCTATCTTCAATAGAAACTAACCAAGGCCTGAAGTTGAATAAGTTGTTGAATGAGTTATTTTTGTCCATGATTATTAATGATATAAATGATGCGCACTGTCCATTATTCTCTACAACTTTTTGACATGATAGCATTTGCCAGTCATTCAAAATTTGAAATAGCAGTGTGAAAAGCACATTTGCTGTTTTAAAATTTTCATGATTGGCATATTGAGCTTCAATGAGGCTATTCGCGATCCAGTACTCGAAAGCGGCAAATATGCTACAGATAAGATGATTACTATGATTTTACCTATTCCTGCAACAGGAAGATGTGCTTGCATTGTTTGAGGTGGTCGAAAAAGCCCTCGAAATGTATCCCGAAAATTCTCCCGCACATTTTTTTGTAGCACTGGATTATCGAATATCACGGAAGGAGATCTGAAAAAATCAAAAACAGTAGGGTTCTCACAACATTATATAAATATCAACCCAATTATGATATGATTTACATATGGCAATTATTTTAAAAAAGAAAAAAGATAAAGGTGAAGGACCAGGAAAATTTAAGGATAAATAAAAATAAGATGTGAATGAAGAAGAGAGAAAAGAATGAGTGTAGAATATACAAATAAACTACCCTAGAATATTGTGATCAATCAAAAATTTGAATGAATTTGTCACTGAAATTATTATTCGTTGTTGAAGTTGTGGATGAAGTTCATAACTCATCTGAAACTTTTTGATGTTCATTTCCTCTTCAAATTAAATTAAAAACTGAATAAACTGCACTAAAAAATTATTGGATTTCTGCTTATTATGTAAATAGTAATCCATAAAAACAAAGATATTTATTTGCATGAAACAAAAATTCTTGGTCTTGTAAAATATGTGTACTGATTCATGAAATAATAAATGAAATTATAAAAATCTTTATTAAAAAATAATCGATTATATTAAAGAAGATAGATAAAATGAACATTTAACTATTTCGCAAGTTAACGCAAACAAATAACTTACTCTTATCATAAAGTCAACGAGTGAATTCGCTAGTAACGGTTGGACATGTAACAGATGGCGTAGTACATGAAAAGCAGGTTCTAAAAGAGATATGAAGTTTTTTTTTAGGTACTTGAAAAATCAGGTTCTAACTTTGTTTTAAATGAAAAATATTAGTGGAAATAAAGTTTCAGAATTATACATAAAGAAATAAGCATAAATGAATATTGCAATCTTTATTTCTTCATGTGCTAAAAATTTTGTTAGAAAATTTATGTAAAATATGGAAAAATTCATCATAAATATGCCAAAGAATGATTAAAATGCAGAAAATTTATGTTCATCAATTTTCCAGTAATAATTTCTGTTATCTTCTTTCCTGATTTCAAATTCAATATAATGTTTGCAAAAGAAAGCTAAAAAACTAAGTATAACAAATCAAATGATTGAAAATATTTACCAATTAGAACATGCCCTCCAGTAGCAGGATCATAGCAAAACCAGTCCCATAAAAGATGCAGCTTGCACCACTGCTGCTCCATTATGCTCTATAAATAGTTTTACTAAACCATTATAATAACGATCTTTAAAAAATTCAAAAGTACATATTTTGGCTTAAAAAACAACAGTATTAGTAAAAATGATATTTAAACATACACTTGTTTGAGGAAACATTGAAGCAATGAAAACTGCTTTCATCTCCTGTCCAACTTGCGGTGTTTCACCGCACGAAAGAAATATGGCACAACGTACTAACTCGGAACGAAGGCTACCAGCCTCTGGATTTGATAAATACTATAAAAATAATTTTATTACTGCATTACTTTCTTGTCATTAAAAGAATAAAAACATGCTTTATCTTAGAAAAGCAACTTATGAGTCTTTTGATAATCAATCCAACCTGTTTTTTGAACCAATCCAAGTGTCGTTCATGAGTTCCGGGTTTCACCTTAGCAAATATGAATTCCAATTTTCGCTGCATAGCGACAGATATTCGATAAAGAGGAAAAGTATGTGGACACATGCGGTTCATAAGTTCTTCAACTGAAATAAAAACTTGATTTGAGTGGTTTATATGAATTCGATTTTATTTCTGATGATTATTATATTAAAAGCTCTCATCGTCACTGCCTAAAAAAAAAATATTCCCAGTGTTCTGATAAATACATCACGATGTAATTACAAAGAGGGTTTACTGTCCAAAATCACTTCATTCTCTATCAAATGATTGTCGAAATAGTGGTTGATATTGAATTATTGTGATGGTCAAAAATACAAAATAAATTTTCTTCGAATTATATCCACAATAATGATATCCCTGTATATATGCTTGGTAAAAAATGTTCCCGAAAAACTGGTAGCAGAATTATACACTATAACTAACTACTAATATTAGGTCCCAATTTATTTGGATTATAGAGAAGTTGTTTCCATATCGCAGCAAACTGTGGTATTTTTGAAACTCTCATTAGTGCCAAGATTAAATCTCGTCCCAACTGTGCACAATCAATAAATCGTTCTGTAAGCAACCAATAACAAACATTTATCATCTGGGTACGCAACGTTTCGAATGCATTGAAAGAACTAAGGTCACAAATAAATCTGAAAATACAGAAATATAAAAAATTACATAATCGAAAGCTAAGCAATTCTTGCAGAAGAACGATCACGAAGAAGATGAATTTTGTTCAAGTGAAATTAGCAATAAGTAGTTCAGCTTTGAAAAAAAGAGAAACGAAAAGACTCGACAAAATGTGGCTTAGGTAAGTAATTAAGTTTTAGATTTTCGAAATAATAAACACGGAAAGTAAAATCACCTGGTAAATGTGAGCAAGGTAACTGGAATGAGGGAAGCTTTCGGTTTCAGTTCACTCAGCCATGAATGATGGTCGTTTAGCATCCCAGCAACAGCACTTAAAAGAATGCAAGTTTCTTTCAAATCACTTCCTGCAAGTGGCTAAATTTCGTTAGCAGCTGATGGTGATATAAAGAAGTAAATATAACGTTATGCGCAGAATGATTCAGTTACTGAAATTTTTAAAACCTATACAAATGTGACACTTTTGCACAGCTGCTCCTTTAGTCCAAATCAAAAAAGAAAAAAAAATCTCTAGAGGTCTAAATCATAAAATATATTAGACACCAAATGGTTTTCTTATCGTTGATTAATAAATTCCAATTACTAATAGAGATTTGTAAAATCACCGTCATTAGCATTGCGAAGATAATTGATTAGAACGTTGTCAATTTTTGGCACATTCGATTTGATTGCTTCTCGGAAAAAGTACACAATTTGTTCGCGCACTTCCGGTCGCATTCTCGGATAAAGTTCAAATAATATCATATTAACATTGCACAAAGCGCAAAACCAACCATCACGGGCCAATAACGACATAATAGAAAAATACTGAAAAGTGAATCTAAATATTAAACACACAATTCTAACCACATGCATCAACTTTTGGGAATATCTTTAGCTTATTTCTCGTTACTTTTCAACTACTGGAAGTGTCGACCAGTTCAATGATAAATTAAGTAAAAAGCAGTGAATAAATAAAGTATCCTTAAAGGATTTTTTTTTCTATATATCCTTAGAAATACAATCATAACATATTAAAATAACTATTCTTAAGCTGATATACCTTTTGAGCATTCTGTGGTTCTGTTAGCAATCCATACAGAAGACCTCCTGTAATACTCTCAAACACCTGAAATATGACTATACATTGAAGAACTACGATAATATTTAATATTAAAGGCAAAGCAAGCTAAATGACAATTTACAAGGATATTTCTGTGAATGCCCACTATAGTACAAGAATACTGCAGTACGTATTTAGAATTGAAAATATTCGTATTTTCCAAATGCTTTTATTGCAGAATAAAATACGGAGATACAAAGAAATGAATAAAAAATAGTTTAAGAGTTGCCTTTGTTTCTCCAGCCATTTGCAATAGAACATCATATGATTCCTTTTCTGGAAGACCGCTCGTCCGATTTTGAACCATATTGAATCCATTCTCCAATTTCTGCAATTCACTTTTGCATTAGTATCCATAATTGTTTTTGTTCAGAACGGTTGATACAACAAAATTTATATGAACCAAAGATGAAATGAACTTCCACAAATTTAATAACTAGAGAGGAATCCTTTACAGCATTAAATAATTTTTAAATATCCTTATTGAGCAAAAAAGGTCTTTTTCTTCGTAACTTTTCAGGATCAACTTTCAGGGAATTCATTTGCTTATAATAATTTACAATTTTAACGAATAAATTTAAAGAGTTGCGAAAAAAGAAAAAATTTTTCGATATTAACTTAAATCAAGTGAAAATTTTTTCCGAAAAAATTACCTCTTCGAGCTCATCGCGCTGCTCGAAAGCGCTTAGATTGAGTAATTTCGACGATCGTTTCAAACGTGTATTGGATGGTTCCATTGCATGCGAACAGTCTCAATCTGCGCACAATTTTATCTACAAATTGCTTCACAATCAATGGAATCATCAATTTCTACGAATCTTCGAAATAACAATTTCTTTTGAAATAAAAAAGTGCATGGAAGAGAGATTATCTCCAAACGTAAACATCTGAGCAGATTTCAAAATAAATATTTTATAAAAATTCCACTCTGTTTCCGTCCATCCCTCCCTTTTCCTCCATTCTAACAATTTACTCCCCTCCGTACGCAGTACTCTGCCCATCGTGCGACGCATCATTTGCATAACGATACCACCGCAATCACACTTATTATTCTTGCAATTTCAGCGCCCCTTTCGGTCTGTTCCAAGTTTCGACTTGAAGGTGTGGTTTCGTGGTTCGTTATATTGTTGAAGTTTAGCCCTTCTCTTCCTTTCCTGATGTATTTCTGTTGTATAATTTATTGCAGCTGTTTGTCTCATTATTGTATGTCCAATGGTGTCTTAAAGCATGCAAACTTCGTCCGACGACAACTCCACAACTCCGTCGAAATCGCTCGCGAAGTACATGAGGTTAAAGCTTTGTTATAGTTTAAATTTTATAACTTTTTGAAATAAAAATATTGCTGGACATATTTGCTCATTGTGTTTTACACAGATGCTTTTGTCTTCAGAAGTTCATGTCGTATGCTTTCTTCCTTCCCTTCTCTATCTATTCCTTTATATAGATAAATAATAATAACATACATTAGCTAACCGAGTAAAGATTACAGTTGAAGAAAGTATTATTGCAACAGGTCATTTTTTCTTCATATGTTGTTATATTTATCTACATTTATCAGTTTTATATATATTCACATTATGAGAAACGTTTAATCCAATATCCAATCATCATGTTAATTTATACTGATTTCTAGGCAGGTACTGGTATTATGTGAGAAAGCGGATCAGCTGATTAATGAAGATGACTCTCAAATACTCATACATCCCGAAATGCATTCGCTACGATCAAGGTGTAGAGGTGTTCTTATTCTTGTGGAACATTGATTTTGGAAATTAAGAAGCTCGATCTAAATTTTTTCCAGTTATTTGGATTTTTGTCATTATTCAGTATCTTTTAAATTATGTTTTTACACAGTTCTATTAAACACATATGACTTGCGATTTTCTTTTAATACTTGCTTTGTCCAGACGAAGGGAGGACATATTTTCTAGTTGGCGATAAAAATTAGTGGGTGATATTGAGGATTCTCTGGTACTAAATTATGCAGTTTCATTTCAGGATCATCAAATTGTGTAAGACAATACTTATCGATGCGGAATGGGGCCGCCGAATACTCGACAGAGTGTGGAAAAGCTGTTATTATTCGGTGATATGCCGAATACGAAAAACTGTCCTACGTGTAGAGCAGAAGAATTGGACCGAAAAATTGATTTCAACATTTGTGAAAGAATTATGTGTTTTCGCCAATGATTTTGCATATTTACGTGCAGTAATATGTCTGTACATCGGTGATTTGCGTCGTTACGCATGGCTGATTTATGGAGTGGAGAAATATAGAAATTTATCGTTGCTTTGTTATCGGTAATAATTTTCAGATTAAATTTTTGGCCGAGTTTTGAATTAGAGAAATCCACTCAGAATATACATAGGTCCACTTTTTTATAACAAATATCATTGTTTTCTTGATATTTAGTGACTTTTTTTTGCTCTTATACATTTTTTTTTTTTTTTTTTAACTCAACATAGCTTTTGAATAGACGTCCCTCATTTCAGTTACAATACAAAAAAAAGAACGGCTTTTTAATATGTTTTTGAGATATATGGTTTTACTTATTATGTGAAACAAAACTTAAGTGTTCAAATTTCGTCGTTTTTTCACTTAAAGAAGATCAATATTTTGCAGAAAATCGGTCAAATTAGATGAAGAAAATGGAATTGCATTAAATCAACTTGGTCTTCTTATTCAGGATGTCAGTCCAAGCTGTGCTTTATTGTATTTTCTGCTGGCTGATAATGCATCACTGCCTTTTGTGGGTGCCTATACAAATGTTATTAGTTTATTAAAACAACAAAAAGACCAAAAGAAGGAAAATCCTACAATAATTGTTCTTGAGCATTGCTTCACGTGTTTCAGGTAAAATAGTCATTAAATCTTGTTTTGATGCATTCAGGAGTCATTTCATTTTGCTCGTCAATGCTATAAATAGATATGATTTTGCGTTATTCACAGTAGCTGTGTAGAAGTTTTGTAATGAGAGAAATCTTCCTAAATCTATAATAAAATAAATCTTTCTAGGCTTAATTGTTATTCTCTTAAGTGTAAGATGTCATTTAGCTGATACTTATGAAAATCAGCTTTTCATCATTACATGGAATATTACTTAGTTTTTTTAAGTGGAAACCCATTTATAAAATAATGTTGGTACTGTAATTACTCAAGTTTCTGAACAGTTTATTTAGATTAATTTAGGCAGTCCTATTTTGAAGAACTCTCAACAAAATGCTTGGAGTACTTAATATTGCAATTGGAAACTCGACATGCATTTCACGTTGCTTTGTCAATCAATATCATCATCCTTGCAGCTACAACTTTGCCAAAAAAAGGTGGTTTTATTGATTTCTTCTTGAATTTAAAAGACAGATCAAAATTATTTATTTAGAAATGAATTGATTATAGTCTTCACCATTTTATTGAAAGATTACACGAACAATTTTTTGGTATTGATGTTTATTGGAAAATATGTATTTGCAGCTATAATATTTATGATATTTGCATTTTGTGTTTGCGAAATTTCCGCGGAGGATTAAAATTTAATTAAGAAATCAAATATAAGATGACATAATGCGACGTAGAATCAAAATTAATAATCACTAAAATTTTTTCGGTAAAATGTATTTTAGAATTATTTGTAGGGAAAGAAACAGAATCACAATGTCTAAGCAAGTTATTCTTTCGAATTTCGGAAATTACGATTCAAAATTTGCAAGAATGGTACGCAGCAGAAACTGGAGCAGCTGATTTACGAAGACGTCGAGCTTCATCTTCCGATGGAAGTGTAGACGAGGTTGAAATAGAAGAGAAAGAAGAAAGACGCTTCTCAAGATCCTCATCACTGGAAAAAGATGTAGTTTCAGAAGATGAAACAACTGTGGAAACGGGCGAATCAAATCTCAGTAATCAAAATCATGAAACACAACATAGAATTCAAACACTTCTTGTTGCTTTGCTTCATGCAGCAAGTTCTTTAGCTCCGCATGTTTATAACGACAGAGTACCATCAGCACTTCAGTGTGTAAATTTTAATAATATTTGAAGTTTTTATGCCTGAAATTTATGATGCAGTTGAAAAGACAAATATTGTTTACAAGCAATTCAAAGTATCTATTGTATCTTTTTAAATTGCTGACAAATAATGTCAAATTCATCAAGTTTCTAACACTAAATCACTTCTAAAGTATGATCTACCTCCCATTGTTAAATTTGGTGTAATTTCCTTATATTTGCACCTCTAATTGAGAAATCAGTGTAAATGTTTTGCATTGTACTTGTCGGACATTATGAAGACTGATAATGGGGATGATCTATGATCATTTCAGTGCTAATTAACTTTCTAAGCTACTTTACTGCAAGTAATTATTTGTGTATAATGCATCATTTATTAAATATTATTTTTAGCAGTACGAAGATTTTTGTCAACAGTTGATCCAGTTGTTGAACCTTCTGGAATTACACTTGGAAGGTGAATCAGAAAGCTTGTGGCAGCTTGGTGGCTCAACTCCATGGTGTTTATTGCCTCGATTTTTGCAGACTTTCGTCCAGTCTTCGCAGACCCCTGTCAAATTCAATGAATTCTTCATTTATAGTCCGAAGAATTCGGTGAAAGAAAATAAGATGAAAAATATGGCAAAACTATGGCTGGCACATGATAGCGAAAAAGTAATGAAATTTCTTGCTTATTGAATTTTTCCAGAGTTTTTGGATGTCAAACATAAAATTCTATGCCAGCGGTATCTTGCAGATTCCATATTTTGCAGTTGGTAGCAATTTAGCAAAACTTTCGAACATACAGCTGAATAAAAAGCTTCATCTCTAAGATTTCCACACATTTTGCAAGTGAATTGCAGCGTAACGACGAAAAGTCTTATTCATTCCGAACAGTTTAGGCTCTTGCTTTGTCTTCAATTTAATAATTGAGAGTACTGAAAATCAAGTTAGATTTCTAAATTCTTCAGAAAAGGATTTTGAAATTTTTTCTTTTTTTTTTTTTTTTTAGGAACATATACGAACTTCTCTACCGTTATATGTTATTCCGCAAGAGGATGTTTTACTGCAGCGATTGGAAGTTATGAAAAAGATCCTGAAAAAAGATAAGCTGATAGTAGCTATAGCAGAAGGTACATTTCGAAATTTGGATATGAAGAAGGATAAACCAGAGGTGCGAAAAGCTTTGCGTTGGATCAATGCGCATATATCAAAAGATAATGGCCGGCTGCGAATTATATCGGATTTAACACCGGAAAAGTGTGCGGAGAAGCTGTCGGCACAGGCACCAATCACATCAACTGTATTCGTTACGGTGCTTACATTATTGCAGGTTGAAGTTAATCCAGTTGTCAAACGTAAGCATTTTCTTCTTCAATCATTCTATATCTAATCAGAGATATCTGCGAGTCCAAAAAGTGCGTTTCAATTGACATCAAATCAGATGTTTAAAGTGAAGTGTCTGGAAATTTAATGAGCCTGTTTAAATTCTGTTCTTGTCTCACATAGAATAGCAGCTGTTTTCAACTTTCATGGCCACCGTCCTGCTGGTCATATCAATTGAAACCTTTTATGGAGTATCATGAGCGGAAAGTTTGACACTTTAACTCAATATTTGGTTCATTCACTGCGCCATCTTATTTTCACGCTTTACTTTCTCTTTTTCAATCATCCTTGATCTTAATGTCATACAAATGATAGTGATTGTGAGAGAGGAAGTTTCTTATTAGTTTTGGAAATTACTTTCAATTCTTTGAATATTTACTACTTAGAAATTTTGTCTGCTAGTATTGCTTACGTCTGCATATATGTATGAAACTTTGCCGATATATTCAGAAAAGCTGGAGTTATTATAAATAATAATGGGATAGAAAGTAAGAGAGAGCTAAGATTAAGAGAGATTGACATTGTTATTTTGAAGCGCTCTCTCCAAAAAGCAGTTATCACTTTAATCATCTATTTCCGGCATATGCAATCATCAAGACAATGTAGATATTATGCGTTACGATTTTAAACCACTTCAGTTTTTTTTTATCTGATATATGACATAAAATCACAATGTGATGCTACTGTAAAATGCATTTTTTTTTTATTCATAAATGTTGTGTGGAACACACTAAATTTACAGATAGAGTTGCAAAGATTCTTATTTATAGTTGTAACTTTTTTAGCGATAACAGTGGAGAATGTTGAAGATTTTTGTGCTCGATATGACAAAGCTCAAAAGGATTTTTTGTTATGCCACTGATACGTGGATTGAGCGAATAGTCGTTGCAAAATAATAAAGGTGATAAATGTTTTGAATCTTTTTATGGAAACTTTTAATTGCCGTGAATAATATTCATCAGTAATTCACTATCTCCTTCAAAAAGTTCGGAGAATAGATAGAAGTTGAATCTAACTGGAGCAAATATAGTGTGAACGTAATCACAAATTAGAAAAACGGAGTCGTATATTGATCTACTAATCAAATAGAATGACCTAACTGGTATCCATTTATAGAAATTCATGGTATAATACCACCACGATAGTATATGCATTTTTTTTTTTTATCAGAAATGGAAAAAAATCATAAAGATAAGGACCTTAGTGAAATGGTCAATAATTATTTTCTTTTTGTTGTATATATACCTGGTAAGTAAAAGCAATATTTTGAATGAATTTTCAAAAATAAATATTCAGAGGGATGAGAACGACAGGAAAGAGTAAGATATAGTGTTAGTAGTTAATTTGTGTGCCGTATTTAGTTTTTCCTATTTCGCACTTAATTTTTTCCTTATTTTTTACGGACAGCACTTATGCACAAAAGAGAGAGAGAGGGAGAGAAGGGGAGTAAGCATTTCAATGGGTTAAAGTACCATGTAATACAATCCTTTTGTTGCCGAATAACGATGAGCATCTGCAGGAGGTGGAGATTGTGGAATAAGAGGAGCTGATGTGATAGTGGTGTTGGAACAGTTTTGGTGTGTTGAAGGCGATCGATAATGAGGTAGTAGTGTTTGCTTGAATGGATGAGCGACTGGGATAATTCATTGTTGCCGTCGCCTCATCACCGGCCAGTTCGGTCGTTTTTATTTAATGGTCTTTCGGTCCAGATGTGACAAGTCGTCAGTTAAAGATACCGGACATTTTCATTTCCATTTGTCCCGTCTTGACATTCTTACGGCTTTGTTAGTACTTTTATTCATCCTGCTGCACAGAGTTTGTTATATGAGAATGTTTAGGAAATGGAAAGACTGAATAGCTGGAAAAGAGAACATTCACTTTCACTAAAAAATATATGATGTCTTGAAATTATTTTTGAAATGGAAAAGTGAAAATGAAGGAAGGTAGTGTGTTTAGGGAAGAGGAGGGCGGGAATGAAAGATAAGTGGAAAGAAGCACAGTGACGTTTCTCGTTGTGTTTGTTAAAAGTTTTTATTTGTAATAATAATAATAATAATAGTAATAATAATAATAATAAAAATAATAAAGAGTGCATCAAGCAGGGAGAAGACAGAGCTTGGATATTTAGTTTCATTAAAGAGAGGAAAGGGAAGGAAGAGTGGGTTAACAAACGCGTCCAGATTCGCCGCCTGATCCATCCATTGATCAGCGTAGCAATGACACTCTTCCCTCGCTTCCTCCTCTATCAAAAGTGTTATTGTTAGTAATAACGGTGACATTAAGAATAGATATGTGATGTGATGTGATGCGATGTGTATGTTTGTGAGTAGTAGCAATAACTGTGTACACTGCTTAGATAACGATCCCCAATCGCTATCACTTCGAATAAGTTTATTTGCCAATGAGGAAGGATGGAGTGGAGTGGGATGGAGTGGCGGTGTAAATGGCTTTTCGAGGTTTTTTTCTTCCCTCATTTACTTGTCGCATTCTCCTCAACGGGCACTCCTCCACTACTCAATTTGTCTCATATAATTTATTCATATTCCTCAAGGACTTTTCTGCACCAATCATCCATCCGTTTGAAATTTGTCATTTTAAATAAGAGTAAACAGCTCTTCTCATCCATCCTTGTTATTTTTATCTCGAGTAACAGCATTCGACTACAGCTGTAGTAGCACTGTTATGATCTATCTTATGAGGATACAATTATACTGTTACGAGTTGTATTCAAAATTATTTTTCTTTTTTGCTTTGTTCATCATTCTAAATCCATCCAAGAATTTCCGTCAATTTTTTAAACTGGTATTGGTACTTGTCATATTGAATTCACCTTGCTTCTTGTCATTGTATTTTTATTCAATTTTTCTCTAATTGTGAAGAGTTGCCTTTTTCACCTTTCTTTTTGTAATAAAAATCATGACAAGCAAATTTGTTATTTCCAAAGTTAATTCATTTAATGATTTTGTTATTGTGTATTACTCGTGTGATATCTTTGTATACCATTGCAACTCAACGTTCAGTTCTTTGTTAGATGCTTTATGAGGCTGAGTAAATTTAAAATACGAAAAGTTGGAAGAATGAAATGATTCGAGAGAGCATATATATATAAAATGTAGTTGATTGTTCTCTTCCTTCATTGAAATTCAATTCCCTAATCGGCTGCTTTCTTCTGTTCGTCTATCTTTCTTCATACATCTGCGCCATCGAGAGTCTTCCACTGCAAGCAAGGCCCATTTATGCATTTAGCTATTTGAAGGAATAGCATGTCGAAGTGCTATGGGAAGGCTGGTAGGGATTAGCAATGGATGGAAAGAGCAGGAGGAGCGGATGGGTAACAACTTATCATCTCAATGTGCATTGCTGTGTAAGTGTAGTTCATCGATGTGTGTATCGGTGCATCACAATCAATTTATTACTCGTTGTCAGTCACATTATTTACTTGTTGTTTATGTAATTGCTTCTTCCTCACACATCAAGTATCTCACTTAATTTATATCTTCCCAGCTGTAAACATCCATTATCTTGATGTACTGCTCTCGAGCGATGCTCCGATAACATCTTTATACCTCATTAACTTGATCAACTTTTCATTAGTATCAAAATTTGTATTCATCATCCATAAAATATTACTGCTCATTTGGAGTCTCGAGTTATTTCATCAGTTACATTTATTCATGTCTTATGATTGCCATTCATTTTTCGCAAACATTTCATTCATTAATTGTAGTTTTTCATACTTTTTTGTTGCTACTCGATTGGTTTAGTCGCTGTTTTGCATTTATAAATGAAATTTTAAGTGGGCATCTACTTTTTTTTATTTGAATTAAAATGAGTGTTTATTTCAACAGCACTTTGGTTTATTAGGGTATGATTTACATTAATGCTTAATATTTCGAAATATTTGAAATGATTTTCGGCGGGAATACTCAACAAACCAGTTTTTTGTAATAGCAAATGTCATCTGCCTACCCTTAACTGAAAGAACGGGTCATTCAGCCCGCTCCCAAAATTTGTTACAGTTTCTTGAATTCGAGAAATTTTTGGTCTCAGAAAAGTTTTTAAATTTGAAAATTTGCTTTATTCACATTTTTAATTTTGGCTTCTTGAGGCTTCTCGTTTGAATTTACAATTTAGTAGTTTGGATAATTTCACTATTTGAAATTCTTTTTGAACTTTAAGTAGGTTTCTGCATCACTCGTTCTTTATAGCGCATTTTCACGGATATTCTGATGGATTATAAATCCGGTCACTTTTTAGCTGATGTTTGCCTATATTATTATCATTAATAATAATGATGTTGCTTAATGTCGTGGTCCTCAGAAAATAGAGAGAGAGAGAGAGAGGAGTGAAAATATCTAGGTTGGATGTATTTGATCAAATAGTCAAATCAAATAAAATACGATATTGCTAATTTAAACTTATTAAAATACTGCGTTTTATTCACTGGAAATATGTTTGTTTTAATAGTCATGAGCATAGATATGATTTTTTTTTGTTGGATAATTATTACTAATACATGAGAATGAAATAATTGGTGGAAATATGAGTGGCATTATCTCTATCATAATCTTTGTATCGTCAAACTGATGCGGAATGTACATTTAGATTCAGATTCTGTTTAACCATAATATCTGCTGTAGTTTATTCATATTCCTCACAGTACTGATTTTCAAAATCAGTTAATACTGTTGATTACGGAGATTGCTGAATTCAATCGTAAAGATAGGAAATTGGTGTATTTTTGTGAGCATTAAGGCGTTTTTTTCTACATTGGTAGAAATCTCTGATCAGAAAAGTTGTTCTTTCTAGAACTAAATAATGTTTTAATATATTTCAAATAATATCTCAAGTAGTTCAGCTGTAATTGTAAAGTTATGCAACTTTAGGTTACAGAAAAAGAAATTTTGGTATGATTATTACTAAGTGAAACAAAAGGACTTCATGATTGTAGCTGAACGATATTTTCGAAAGTTATGAAGAGTATGTCATTGATATTCCTCTTCCAAAGATCTGTGAGTACTGGTTGAGAGCCTGGAAGTAAAAAACAGATGATGCGAATTAGAAATTTGAGTTGTAGGACTTTTGCAAATATAAAATATGCATTTTCATAAGATCCTTGTCTCTATTCTTTTCCATTTACAAAATAAGTGACTGAGTCAAAAAAGAAAAAAAAGAGTTAAATAGATTAAAATGTTTTCAAATTTCATAACTTCTTGCGGAGGAAATAAATTCCATTAAATTCTAGGTTTTAATATAGTAGTAACCAATTTCAGGGTGAAAGATGTACTGCTGTAAGTTATGTGAAAGCACAAATTTTCATTGATCGAAACTGTTGTGCTGCGATGTTCTAGGATTCAAAATCCTACTGGCGATTAATGGTTAAGTTCACATCGAATGAGTTTCCTTATCCAGGAAAAATGTTAAGCTCAAACAAAATTTAATACTTGAGCCAAGTGATGTCAGTACCATCACTGCTGAAGTTTCGTATAACAAGACAAACTAATTCATTTAGCCTGTGTTAAAGAATTCTAATTGCGTCCTGTTATAGAACTGTTCAGATCAAAATAAACGAAGTGTTGTATATTTTTTATCTTATTTTATTCAAATATTCTTAATGAAAATCACCCATAATGTTTTGTTTTCATTAAGTTGTGCTTTTTAATGGAAAGTTAAATAAAGCTTTGATTATGTTTGAATTGCAATTTTTTTCTATCAGTGATTCCACTGTTCAATGAGATTCTATATTTTGTTATTTGGTATAAATTTTGTTTGAGAATTGATAGATGATTTGTTGTTATAATGATTAGTAATATTATATCGTTATTTGGTTAATTTTTTTTTGGTATAAGTGAGTCAATTTCATATAAAAAAGGAACTTGTTCTATGGCTTTTCAACTATATGCCAGTGCTATGCTAATAAGTTCTGAGAGTGAAGTCTAGCATACATTTCTCTTTCTCAGTAAACCTTTGTTTATTTTCATATTCCAGTTTTATAAGTTAGTAAAGAGCATTTAATGGGGATTAACTTACAATGATGTGCTGCCCGAATCTTTTAAAGAATGTTATTTGTGGATCGATTTAAGAAGCATTAACTAATAAAGAATGAAGTTGCAGGTAATTTGTTGAAATTTTTAAGTTGACATCTTCCGAAAATTAAGTATTTTTTGGTGAAGCAAGAAATATTTAAATTTTCTTTTTTTAAAGAATAGGAGTTCAAAACTGTATTCCATCTTATGACCGTATGGTATATGATGTCCCTACCATTATCCCAGTGCGGGCAATATATTTTATAAGGAATTTTCCGCCCTATCTCGTAGAACATATTGCCCATATGAAGCGGAGTAGATCAGTAGCTAGGGACAGTGCTGATTGGAAATACATTACTTTTTGTAATGATGGCTTTTAATGTATGGTAATAATAATCGGAGGTAATAATTTGGAATACTTTATTTTGTCATCCTTCGCCGAGTTGAATCGGAGATTTTTGAAGCGATGAAAAATTTACTTCATCTTCCAATACGTTTGTATTGCTGATATCTCCTCAATCGTTAAGTATTGCTTTGCAATTTTAAATTTATAGAAGAATAAGAGAAATTTTCGAAAATTTATCGTACTATTGCGGTTTGTTATTGACAATGACAAGTTTGAATTTATGTTCTCGTCATCCGGAGGCTTGTTATAATTATGCTTTTTGGGGCCTATTTGAAGATGCGGCGGCCTTTCGCACAACAATATTAGTGGCAATAAAATATAATTGTTTTACATTTATTTTACAGAATGTTTATGATCATCCTTGGAATGGATTCATGGTTCTTCATTTTGAATATAATTTTTCCTATTTATTGCCCTGTCGCCCATCTTCTCCCATTCACTCACAGATCCTCTTCTCCTTGACATTCCCATTCCCGAATCTTTCCTTTTTTCTTCCGCTTATTCTATTCGCCATTGATATTAATTTTCTGATATAATTTAACAATCGTTTTGAAATTAAATTTATTGCCTTCTGTTTTTGAATTTTTTTTTTGGTTTTTTAAATTATCCCATGAATATTTTCCCTATTTCTGGAAACATTATTATTAGTGAAAGTAATAAGAAAAGATTGTCCTAATCTATTCTTTTTTTGTACTTCTGTTGGTTGATAGCAATATTTTGGTGACTGGGATGAGCAAGATATCATATAAGTTGTGCTATTTCCTTATAAAAGTTATTCCAAGTGACAAGGAAAGAAAAAAAGGGCTTAGAAGTTTTTAAGTAATTTTCTTGTTATTCTCTTAATAAAACGGTGATTGATTCCTTTCTTTTCAGTTTCACTGATCCGACAATACAATATTGTAAGTGATTGAATTCAACGGTTATGGGACAAGGAAAGTGGAATGGCATCTAATTGTTCTTCTATTTCGAAATTTCACATTTCAATGAATATTGTCAAGATGATTAATATACCTTTTGGTTGCATTCTCGTCATATTATTTTGTTTTCGGCAGAAGAAGATAATACTTACACTCTCCAAATAGTTCTTTTTTCCTCAGTTTTGTATGAGTTTTACATAAAAACATCATGTACTTGTTTTGATTATCCAATCAGCTCTCTCCACTTTTACATAATAGGCTCTCGAAGTTATTTGTGCAAAATCTTCATTTCTTACATTGATGAATTCCATAAATGTTTGTGTGTATCTTAAGATATCTCAAGTATGGTCTGAAAATTTCCTTATTTTCCACTTTTCGATTTAAAATTTGCCAGTTTATCTGTTGAAGATATTTAGTACTTGCAAAAACCTCCAGAGCAAAAGCGCTGGTGAAACGCATATAATTCAGATTATTTCCGAGCAGGCTGTGATGCCTGTGATTTTGGTCATCATTGGGGAATCGAAATTATTATGATGATCGAAAACCTTCATTCATAAGTGCTGAATGAATTCAGAAATAGTATTAGTAAAATTTTTCTTGAGGTACAAATGATGATTGCATTCGCTTCACGTTTGATTATCTTTTTGATATAACTAATGCAGATGTGCGATGAGTTAAAGTCTGTTATTACGCTTTAACAGAGACTAGCAAGATAGGTGATCCACTGGATCGTCGTCCACATAAAGATATTGCCTGTGAAAACATTAATGAGGTACTTTGGTCGACAACTGTGTTCTATTGTACTCTTATTTTGCTGCAATATTTCCTTCATTCTTATCAAATGTTATGTGATTTGCTAGTGTTGAATATTTTCAGTTTATTGATAGAAACTGCAAAAATGAGATTGTAGTATTGCAGATTTGTCGTCGTTAGTTAGTATTCGTTCATATTGTCTCAGAAATTTCATGTAACATGCAATTCATCTACCGTTTTCACTTCTTTGTATCGTATCACTTAACGAATCCATCGAAATGCATTTTGATAGTGGAATATTTGGGTAGATGAGTTCTACTTAACACAGCTGTCTTTTGTTGAATTGTAAATGTATTTCATTTCATAGATTAAGTTAACACTGTTAATGAGCTCCTGATTCTACTTTTCCGACATTTTATTCTCACTTTTGTCTCATGTTTTTTAGCTTACTAATTTTTTTTTTTTTTTGATTCCATTCCACAATTCGCAGTATATACCAAGTTACAGTTGTTTTTTTTTATCTCGTATTCCCGTTAATTTTCTCTGGAAACTTCGTATTTATCGTCTTTTCTTAGAAAAAAATATAGAAGAATATTAGGAATAATGGATTAATGATTTTCAACTTAGTGTACATTGGCGCGCACGACATCTGCCATTAGATTTTGAATTGATATTCCAAATCTCATATAAATTTTTGCAGTTCATTCATTTGGGATGTTCATTTAATTATTGGACATTACTACATCGACCAATGGAAATTGGTGTATGTTGGTTAAAAAGGGAAATAAATTCGGATGGCTGCATCAAGTTGGATTGCTAAGGTTCGTAAACGAAACGATGTGCGCAAGGAAACTTTGAAGGTTAGAGTGAATTTTTCTTTTCGTGTATATTCTAAAGGGATTTTTTTAGAGATTTTGTTAGAGTTACATGACTATTTCGTACTATTTCTGCATCGTTATATATTTTTAGCAATTCCAATTAATAGATTCAAGTCTTTCAAATTGTTGTTTATTTTTTGAACCATTTATAATATCTCCACATATCTTTTGTTCCTCCTGAATTTTTGATTTTCATTTTATTATCTTGATTAAATGTGCTTTTTTTTAGCTCCAGTTAATAGCTTGTTTTTATCTGGTTTTCTTTGGCAGGTTAAAGACTACTGACTTTTCGACAATAATAATAACAATAGTCAATAATAGTCGTTACAAAACATCGTTTATTGTTTTTACCGTGGTCATTTTTTTTAATTGTGATGAAAAGCAATTTTACCTAAGGTGATTAAACTTCATTATTATCATTATTTGAAATTGTGATTACGGGAAGTCCTTTTTACCACGAAAACATATCATTCGAAGAACAATCTATTCACTTACAATTTTTGTGAGTAACAGCCGAATCAGCTAGCGATTTCCAACTGATATATTTATGGAACTTCTACTAGTAATTAGTAACGGCTGGATACATTTGTAAAAGTCGATTAGTGAAGGATATGTCATCTGTGCTTGATTATTCATCCAATGGGTAATGCTGTTAAGGCTGGGTATTGGATTTGAATGGTGAATGTAATAAGATGGTGGGAGTTGAAGGAATGTTTGCCCATGCAACTCTCGCATAAAAGTTGACCTAGCACCCATGGTGAAAGGTTGTGTCATTAAAAGCCATTAAGTGGTTTGTTTCACCGATGTCTTAATTGATTTTTGATGGTATCATGTTGGGAGTATAGAGGTCAGAAAATCACTTAATGATTTACTCTGGAGAGGAAGGCGTTCATCTGTAAAAGATCGTACGAATTACGACCAACTGATCCGACCCGAAGCGTTTGGTGAATTATGTGAAGTATACGACAAGTTGGAATATCATCATCCTGCACAAGTTAATTTAGATAGAAATTGCAGGAGGAGCAAAGGGTGAAGGTTTGAAGGGCTGAATATGTTAGCTGTTTAGGAGGAGGGTATGACATTCATCTTTATCTCTGTCCTCCACTGATATGTTCATCCATTCGAGTTCATCGATTCCTAGAAATTTATATTTGTAAGGAAGGATGCTATTGCTACTCCGGGATTAGAGATAATGTGCATGTGCTTGTGCTTTGCATGCACATGCATGTGTGTGCGTGAAGAAGTCAGTCAATCAGCGTGGACACACAGTAAAAGGCATCTGTTGTATGTAAGTGTCGGACAATTTACGTCCAGCAACTTGCAAATTTCATATTGATTTGATGTGCAGATGAGTAGAGGTGAGTGAGTGAGTGAAGAGAGAAGGAGGGAGAGAGAGAAAGTAGTGAGCACGCCGCATAGCACATTCATACACACCATCCGCCGGTCCGTTCATTCCTTCCTCTACCTATCATCCCTTCACTTTTTTATGCTTTTCTGTCCTCGTGCAACCACGCACACACAGATGTACGCACTCATATATGCATAGCAGGCAGAGAGAGACCGGGAGATAGGTGGAAGGGATGGAATATGCATAATGTGTATATGCATCCGCACAGATTTACTCTGTTCTCGAGGGACGGACAGACACGCAGGGGAGGAGAGAGCAATGCATGCACACACTCATAAAACAATATTACCCTTTCATCCGAGTGGGTTCCTTTTTCTTCAATTGTTGTGAGGTAAGCATGCGTGTGTGTTTGCTTGCTTGCTTGCTTGCATGCATGCATGCATGCTTCCTTCCTTCCTTCCTTCCTTCCTTCCCTTTGTTTGCACTTGTTTTTTTTCTCCAGTCATCAGCGGTTCATTGTGCAGTTCATTGTCATTCATCAACTTCCTTTCTGTTCACTTTCCATGATGGTAATGATGACGGTGATCTTAGGCAGCAAATACCATCCAAACAGTGTTTCGGTATTCCGGTTTCATACTCCAGTTAACGCTCATCACCGATATGACTCCTATTAAAGCAAGTACTGTACGAATATAGGTGTTAATTATCCAGTCCGTAAAGAATGTGAATCGGACGGAAAAACCATGTTGTTAATACACCGCTGAATCTGAATTGTGCATAATTCATTTCCACCATTTTTGGTTTGTAGTGCACGTATCGTTCTTAGTGTTAACAGTCAACCATAAAACAGATAAAAATGGTCAGGAATCCTTGTAATTAGTCGTAGGTTTAAAGGAACATGTGCTCGAAAATTAGATCCGTTAAATATGGCTAATCTACCGAACATATGCTACTCACTAATTTTTTTGATTTATTTTGACAACGAATTGGGTTTCTTCTCTTTGATTTGCTGTCATTCTTTTCGCTAGAAAAGTACGATATAGTTGAGATATAGGAACATGAGAGATTATCCTGTCATTCAACCCTCTTAATAATTCGGCTGCAAGAGATGTTCAACTATTGAGCGTTCAAAAAACTTGACTGAAAGGTTAGAATAAGTGATTATGTCATTCACTTTTGAAATGGATCGTTTGTTTGAGAAGAACCGATCGAGTGAAAATACGCTGTAACCAAATTCTTTTGGGGGAGGAGAGGAGGATTTTTTTTTTTTTTGGACTTTTTCTTTGCTAGAAAATTTGGTGAATGGTGAGCTCTGTGTTTCCTTTGTTTCTCATTCTACAATTCCTTATCCAATTTAATTAGTTGACATGGACTGCAGTAATCTCATCGTTGTCTAATATTTTATCCAAGAGAAAGGATAAATTCAGTGGGGAAGGAAATTAATGGCGCATTTATAAATAACTGTTAGCTGTCTGTCGATATATTCGTTTTTTTAGACTTGATTTTACCCTACCTTACTTCAGACGAAAGTCATAATAATGACAAGCTTTAAAAGAAGAGTATTTCAATGATCATTCATAAATTCTCGATGACGAAGATATTGCAAAAATTGTTTTGCGATGGTGCCATTACACTGCAACCAAAGGACATGCAGAAACGTAGTTCTTTTCTCATTTCCACTCACAATTTCGGTTCATATATCTTAGATGTTTTGTCTTTTGAATTTATGCATTTAAAGAAGTCATGGAAATGCCAGAAATTCTAAAATCAAATCAAAATAAGTTTTTTTGTATATTCTTGAGATTTCGTGTTGTTTGAGAAATCGAATTGGACTACCTTTTCCGGCATAACTTCGAGAAATCGAATTGGACTACCGTTTCTGGCATAACGGTATTTCATCTGATAAAAAAAACACAAGTTGATAGATAACATTGTGGAATATAAATCTCTGTTTCGAATTTTCTGCTTCCGAAGCACTGTTCGAATGACTGCTTTGCAATGAAAGGGGAAAATATATATGTATATAGTTGTGACAAATTAAATTTGTTCGAAAGATGGACATAAAGACAACGATGTTATGGTGCGAGCATAGCGCACTTTCAGATTTATATCTGCAGCATTTCTTTCGCTACCTTTCGAAATCAGTAGAATGAAATCGTTTTGAGACTGTAATAAATTTAGTATAATGGTTGCTTGTGGCAGGTCATTAACTTCTCCTTTTTTTCATTGAATATTAATTGCTGTTATTTGTATCCATTATCTGATCTCAAGAAAAATTATAGATCATTTGCTGTTAACTTTGTCCTTCGACGCTGTTTTTCTCATTAATTTTACGGATGACGTTGATTGCCATTATTTGAAGAAGTTTGATATAATTTGAGTACCAAATTTCATGTTACTTATAGGTTAATTGTGAACACCATACGAAATGTTTGGGCTAGAATTATCAGGCCTTGGGTACTCATCTCTTGATCATTACTTACTTCTGTCTGTTTTAATTCATTCGGAAGTTTTTCTTTTTTCCTCTTTTTTTTCAATGAATGGCAGATGGAATTCATAAAAGAGCTCGAACATAATTTGTTTTAAGAATTGATTACCATGGCTATGGTAAACAATTCTTATTCAGGTATATAAATATGAGGATAATATGAAAATTAGTGACTTAAAGTATTCCAATTTTTACTGGCTGTTTTTATAACATACTATCGACAAATCACGGTAGATTTTCCAGGTTTTAGCAGAATTACATGCAAGTCATTGAATTATAACTATGTTAAATGAAGTTGTGGGCAATGATTCAAGTGATTCACGGTATTATTTTCTTGAAGATAAAGCAATCAAAAGAACAGTTGATTAGTTTTCATGCAAATTACTCGAAACATATAAAATATTCATCCGTTTCATCTTTAAATTTTTAAATTATTGAAGTATCCATCTTGTAATGTCATTGTTGGGGAGCAGTCTTTTCCCAATCTGTCGGCTTTTTTCCATCACAAAGAAACTAACTGGCTAGTCGTTTATAGGATATGTAGCCTTTTGTTTGTGAGCGAGGCTCATTCTTTGTTTTGCATGAATAGCTAGTTTATTCATTTTAAAGAGTAACAAATAAAGTCTATTAGTTTAGATATACGCCTTGCACATGATATTTCTACATACATGCCATAAGGAGTTGAAAGTATGTATACAAAAACTACATTAATTTATATTGTTTCAATTTATTTCTTTAAATTCGAATTAAGTTTCATAAAGTTTAGATACAACTAATAAGATTTAATAGGAGTTTCGGGCTTCTATCATCTTCGTTGAAATTTGATGAAGATCAAGTTTGTTAGCATAATTTTCAAAGATAAAGACATTAATTCACCAAACAGAAATAAAAACATTAATTTCACCAAACAAGTTATGAAAAATAATCAAAGCGGCATGAGTACTTCAGAAGGACTTTTGGATTTTAAAAGCAATGGATTTTTAAAAAAGTTTTGCCTGAATATAAGATATGATTCGCAATGAATAACCTATTCTCTTTATATGATTTTGCGAAATTTGTTGACTTGGTAAATATTTTTCGGGGAAGTCAATTGGGATTGCTAAATTTTTTTTTTTTTGACAATAACAAAAAATAAGTTAACAAAGAAAAAATGCCACTAAAGCATGTGATGCTTTACTGCATGTTGATTGTGATTTTATTTTTGTATCTTTGAAAATTGGCTCAGATATCTCTGTCTTTGTTATCTTATTGAAGCATTTCAATGTTCATTACACGAAGCTGATTTATCTCATCAATTGTTATAATTTTCAAAGTTTCTCTTAAAAAATATCGAATAGTTGGCAAGTAAATCAATTTTTTTATACTCATGTTATAAATGTGTCATTTTTAGGGTACTCCACACCAAACCATGAAGATGACAATTCTGGATCATCTGGAACGAATAAAAGAGGAGTATAATTTCATCCAGTCGCAAGTACAACAGCAGCGGGTGGAAATCGAGAAGCTCTCACAAGAGAAAGAAGCAATGCAGCGACATTACATGATGTATTATGAGATGAGTTATGGTTTGAATGTTGAAATGCATAAACAGACCGAAATTGCCAAACGGTACAATGCTATTCTGTCACAGATTATTCCATTGCTTCCAGCCGAACATCAGCAGTCAGCTCTCGCTGCGATGGAACGTGCCAGGCAAATCAGCATGGCTGAATTACATCAGGTGAACATGTAACATTCCCTTACTGTGAACATTCCCTCCCTCCTCTCCTCCGCCTTATGAACAGTATTCGTTATTATTGGTGGATCGTATAAAATTTGTGTTGGTAAGATGAATTTTGACGAAGAATAATGCTAGTGAATGTTTACGATGAAAATGTGGTTTTCTTAACTTACCTTACTAATGTAAGAATCATTATATATGACAAAAAAAAAAACGTTGATATGCGTATCATACGTGATCTGTTTGTTCATTTGAGGTATTTTAGTTATATCTTTTGTGTTCCGTTCCTAAGCATTAACTAATTGTATCTCATTTTATGATGTTTTAGGTCATTGGAAGTCAAGTGCATGCACAGCAGCAATTGGCAATGCTTCCTGGTATGGGTATGGCTGCCCCCATGAGTCTTGCAGCACAAGGTCCTTTTCATCCTATTGCTGCTGTTGCAGCTGCAGCAGTTGGGATGGGAGCTAAACCGGAAGAGAAAAATGATGATCGTAATTCCAGTCGGGCATCACGACCCCGTTCCAGTACGCCAGAGACAAGTCAAAAAAGAGTAAAGGTTACTTTCAACTTCATTGGATTGGCTTATGCGTAATTTGCGTATATATATATGTATATATCATTTTCATGAGTAGAAAAAAGTATATCTCCGATCTTTGGAAAAATCTAGTATTTTTAATAATCTATAAATGAATCAGAAAATGGCTGTCTGTTTTCAAAAGCGGATGAAAGTTTTTGAGCATTTCTTGAATCTTCTTTTGTATCTGAGGTCTTTTAAATTTCAAGCTTTAATTCAAATTGTACATTTTTTAAGGTTGAATCAGAAGATGGTGATGGTGATCTGGAGATCGATGTGCAAAATGATGATCCTTCCGTAACAAATGGTGTGAATCTGAAAAAAGATGGTCGGGAAAGCGCTCATTCCGTATCATCCGGCGACTCGATACCTGGCAAAGCACGAATTTCGAATGCCCTTACATCAGCCGATGCCATTGCATCAATGGCTTCGTCAGTGCTTGGCAATCCAGCACTGGCTTCTTTTGCTGGACGAGCAGCCTTGCCGGCGATGTTAGATCCACATGCACAAGCTCGTTTTATGGCTGGAATGAGTCAAGCTGGAGCAATGTCAAATGGAAAGCCTGCTTACAGTTACAAAACAACGGAAAGCGGGCAGCTGCAACCAGTAGCATTTCCGCAGGATGCACTGATGGGGCCAGGCATACCGCGTATGGCAAGAAAAGTTCATGATCTGCAGCATGGCGAAGTGGTTTGTGCAGTAACAATATCACATCAAAATCGGCATGTCTACACAGGTGGCAAAGGTTGTGTCAAGGTTTGCTTACGTTGTTTATTTGGTTGGATCTTTAGTTAAGATATTCTTGAAATTTCTTGTTTTCTTCATTTTGGGCTTCTCAGTAGCAATATTCTCGAAGCTTAGGACATTCAGAATGTTCGAGTATCTTGATATCTAAAGTTGCATTGTGAAATTCTTGTTCATCCTCATCGATTTCGTAAACCAAATGTTGAATTAAAGTATAAATCTCGAATGTATATATCAACTTATAACTCACACTAGCGATTTAGCACGTTTTGTTTGTTCTTGTGAATATATTTCATCTAGGTGCTGTTGCATATCTCCAGCGAAGATAATGTGACCAGAAGCATTTACTGTTTTTCATTCATCTTGAGATCTTGTAGTAATAACTGGGAGAATTACTTTTAAGATAGTATTTTAGTATGAAGATTTGATAGTAAGAGAAATTTAGAAAATATAATTGTAGATATGGGATATATCGAGGGCAGAAACGTCAAAAAATGCGATCTCAACATTGGAGTGCCTCAAAGATAATTACATCCGATCGTGCAAATTATTCAATGATGGTTCCACATTGATTGTTGGAGGTGAAGCACAAACAATTACTGTCTGGGATCTGACGGTGTGCATTTTTTGTTATTCTGCGATATATTGAGCTTTTCTTTTCATGATATCGTTCTTGATATTCAACTATTAGAAAAAAAAATCTAACTACACTATCAGGGAATGTTCGAAAAGTTGTTATTTTCTAGCTAGATGATCATTTAAGTAATTCTATCATTATAATAAGCATTATGTAAGATATTTTGTCGCATGTATTCTATCGAACTAAAATGATGCGGCAAACAGAAATTTGCTTCAATTTTTCAGACGGAAAAAGTAAAAATAGAACTCGATAGTGAAGCACAAGCATGCTATGCCCTAGCAATTTCGCCAGATAACAAACTGTGCTTTTCATGCTCGGCTGACGGGAAAATTATCATTTGGGATCTCGACAGCAAAAAAATGGTGATTAATTTCCACAAGTATTTTAAAATGCCTGGAATATTCATCTGCTGACATCTCATTCGTTTTTTTTGTCTATTCATCTGTTTAATATTGTGCATCGCTATTCTTATATATTATCAAAAAACTGTTGTTTCTCATTCTTAGATTTTTGATTTATCAGATTCATTGTTTACCCGGACATCAAGATGGTGCCAGTTGTGTTGATCTTTCAAACGATGCCGTGCGGTTGTGGAGTGGCGGTTTGGATAATACCGTTCGTTCATGGGACTTACGTGAGCGGGTTCAGTTGCAGCAGCATGATTTCCAATCACAAATTTTCTCTCTTGGATGCTGTCCATGTGATGATTGGGTTGCCGTTGGTATGGAAAATAGTAATGTTGAAGTTTTGCATGTCAGTAAACCTGACAGGTCAGCTTTTTTCTACTTGTAATACATTTGCTAACAAACTTTCACTTTATAACCGGATACCGAAATAATATAGTGTCGATGTCGCTATAGTTTCTGAAAAACAAAGCAACTGGTAATGAGTCCATATATGTAAAACGGAGCACTTGAAATGATCAATTTTTATGAAAGTCTGGTACTTGCTGATAAAGTTTCTCTTTAAATTGTCTCAATACAGAGAGGAAGATTATATGAATTTGTCAGGTAACTCGTAAATTGGATGACATTTTTCCTGCAGTTGTGTCTAAAATTAAGATTACTTGGTGGATCTACGCTTTCATCATGGAAGTACTGACTAATACATGTCGAAGATGATAGAATCAAATATGAATTTCATAAGTAGAGCTAGTGAAGAATAAAATGTTACATTGTGGCGGATTGTTATCAAGAACTTTTTTGTTGTTTCTTCATCCCTTTTATTTATGAATTATAATCAGTAAAAAACTTTGAAATTATAGGTATTCATTGCATATGCATGACAGTTGTGTGCTTTCGTTGAAATTTGCACATAGTGGAAAATGGTTCGTTTCAACGGGCAAAGATAACATGTTATGTGCGTGGCGAACCCCTTATGGGGCATCACTTCTTACAGCCAAAGAAAGCTCGTCGGTGCTGTCATGCGATATATCTTTCGATGATAAATATATTGTCACCGGATCTGGTGAAAAGAAAGCTACCGTTTATGAGGTGGGTTATTGATCTCCTTACTGTTTCTTGACTTGACTGTTTTTTGCCTGGTAAATTGTCAGATTTTTATCTTGATAAAATATCTTTACTTTATCATTTTGTATCTATTGTATTGTCTGTCTCTGCTGTTTACATTGTCTTAGATCTGTTAAACTTTGTTTGGAAGGAACTTCTATCTTTGAAATATATGACGGCTGCAACACTGAAATAAGACTTAAAATAAAGAAATCTCGAAATGACCAGTTAATGGTCTTCACTGCTTTAGTAAGAGTATATAAACGGCAGCTACTAATTAATTCCTCATTTATCTTCTTGCCTTCACGCCTCTTAGACTGATCCTTATAAAGTTCAAGTTGATTCTTTATTGTACAAATTTCGGATGAAGCAAGAAGGCACATAATGGATACAAGCAAGACACAAGGTGAGAATAGAGGTTTTTTTTTTTTTTTTTTTTTTTTCAAAAAGAGTTTTTATCAGTCGGATCAAAAGAAAAGGAAAAGCAAACTCATTCCCGGACAAAAATTGCGAAATATAGACTTCAAAAACTGTGTTTCCAAAATAATTTTGCAGAATAGCTTCAATCCCGATTTCTTAAATTAAGTTGTTCGAATATCTCGTCATTATCATTTTCGATCTGATAAATACTCCACACTATAGATTGAGAGAAAGAACAGCTTTGAAATAGGAAAACATGGAAGAAATAAACATTCAGTCCGATTCTTCTATCTCTCTCATTCAGAGGTTTTTAGTTTGTGTGATCATTCAGCAAATGATCGACAACAAAAATAGCAAGCTTGAAACATTGAAGATAAATTATGCGTTAACATATTCTTTGCGTTTTAAGAATGTAATTTGCATCGCTTGAAATTTAGAGAATTTTATTTTGAAAGTGTAGCTCACTAGACCTTACTGTTTCATGTTTGAAAGTAGAGAGATTTATTCATACAAAGAGTTGGGCTTTTCTTCTTGATATTCATATAATTTGTCTTTTGAGTTGCTTTTGCGCCATCATACTTATCCCATGAACTTTTGCAAATTGTTATTTCTATTAAAATTGCAAATTGGAATGGCAAAATCCCAGTTAATGCTCTGCATACATGTGGAAAGTGGGACAAAGATGTCCAGCACGGGTATGTAGCGCAAATGCATTTTATCCGTTTTTTTTTTTTTCTCTCGTCATTTCTTTGTTGATATCGGGAAATTCCCCTGTTTTGTAATTCTCGCTTGATTTGTGTTGTAATACTTCCTAAAACTATTGATCATGAGAAGTTAATTTCAATGTAACGCCTGACTCTGTAATTGTTGGTTCCATTTCTCATTTGGTCAAGATTTGGTCAGGACCATCCATTATTACTCGTTACTTTTAGTCATTGTTTTCACCAATTACTTTGTTTTACTTCAGCATGAAGACAGTTTTGATTTCCTCTGAATTTCGCAATGTTAAATGTTTTTTTTTTTTTTTTTAACTTGTTATGTTACGCTCAACCAAACAATCCTTCCAATATATAGAAGCCAAGGAGAAATTTATAGAGCTCATAGCGTCCCATATAGAGTGCTTCCTCTTCCCATCCAGTGTTGCAGAGATTTATTATTGCTAAAACTTCTAGTGGTTTTGACCAACCATAAAGCAAAATCCACCATGTTATTATTCAATTTCAGTTATCTGATTTCTGAATTTAAAATTGGGAAGGATGACATATCAGAAATTATTATTTAAAGAGTGTATGGCAAGTGATCATGCGAATAGGTTTGTCCACAAAGATAACAAAATCCATTCAAAACACCAACAAAAAGATAAGTTGTAACTAATTAAAAACAATGTGAAATCATACTTCCAGACCCATGCATATACATCACAGACATTCCATTTTCCCAAAGTATGCGATTCGATTTCATGAAAGAATAATATGAGAAGAGTAGGAAGCAAAAGAATATCTGAGCAAGAGCTGTTAATACTTATGTTGTCAAGTGAAAATAGTAAAATAAAAATTAAGGAAGTTATAAGTTAACGTCAGGTAACTAAGTGATTGGAGAATCGAAAGGAGAGAGGACTCTAACTAAAAACTTGAAATCTTATATATTTTTACATTGTTATTCATGATACTGATAAATTTTAACATCGAATCCTACTCCCCTCTTTGGCTTCGCTATATCTGCTCATATTACCGATCACAAATGTATAAGGAAATATGGGATACAGACAGAATTAACATTATACAGTTAGAACAAGCACACTATGGATTATAAGACTTTAGTAAAGAAAAGTTTTCATTAAAAAGATAGGTGGGCTTTTTTTGGCCAGAGATAAAAATCCAAGTAGCTTCATCGAATTTCTAAAGATATCAATATAGCTTTGGGATGAATTTTAATACTAGCGAGACATGTTAGTAATTTCATGTCCTTTAACGTCCTACGATCAATGCTAATATCATGTCTTCAAATCATGAAATGTTCTAAAATTTAATGAATGAACTATCCTTCTCTATGCAGAATAACAAAAGCACCTAAAGCCATCAAAACCGCATATTTCAGTTTAGGATAATCATTCATCAATATTGTAACCATTCCAACGTAGGGTACAAACCCCTTTGCTCGACCAACAACATCTTTTCGTGTTAGCCAAAATTGTCCCGATGCGTATAGACCTCGATCATCAACCTAAAAAAGACATCATTAAAAAATTATAACCTAATAATATGAGAAATTGATGTACACAGATTGCATAACAAATATACAATAAATATGAGAAAGAAGGCAGCATAATAAGGGAGAAAAGAAAGGCTAGTAGTACCTTGAAAAGTAACTAAACGTATGTCAACCATTTTTTGGCACATATATTGAAATATATGTATTGGTAATGGTAGTCTATTCTGATCAATCCAGAATCTTAAGTATTTTCACATATCTATTAGAAGCTCATAAATATATCAGATTAGAATGAAATTTCCGCTAAAAAAAAAATGAAATGTCTTGGATTTTATTGCAGCTCGAATTCATTCATAAAATGCAGTATTCTGACAAACGAAAATTATCACCTGATTATTGTCCCCTTTCGTCAAGAATTTCGTTTCTTCGTTGCTTTTTTCGTGAACTTTAATAACTCGATGTACAATTGGAATATCTCTTCCCTCAATTTTAAATACCGTAATATCGCCAACTCTGATCGGGTCCAAATCATCATTTGTTAACAACAGCAAATCACCTCTGCAAATTTGTGATAATTATTTTACTAAATAATTACATCTGCACAATTAAGATATTTCATGGCTTAAAAATATAACTGTTGCACAATTATTTCTTTATTATGAAATTTCGCTCGTTATAGCTGCTTTAAAGCGGCTAAAATCTGTATTTTTGAATTCTCTGAAATCACCTCACAACAACTCCATAATTCCTATTTTTGTAGCAGCTGTGCAAAGAAAGATGGAGATTTTCACTAAAATAATCGAGGCGTAAATGACAGAAGCATCAACATTAAATGCAAAAAAATTCAAAATACCTGTAAAATGCAGGTTCCATGGAACCTGATAACACTACCACGATGGGACTTTCGGAACCCGTAATAACCATCAAACCTTTCCAAATCATCAAGGCTGAAGAAACAATCATTGCGAAATTCAAACCCTGATATAATAGCTGTCTGATATTCATTCGTCTTACCTCATCGAATATTTGCAAATTCCAAACACCCATTTCAGATGTTGGACCTCCTGAAAAATAAAGCTTTTAATGTATGAATGCATCAATAGTAGACTGAAAGAATCAGACCAAGTCACTTGATGTTACAGATATTTTATATGGCACATTAGCCTGCTAGAGAAATGAACTTCCGAAACACATAATTTTTCATTATACAAACTAAACATAGACAAAAATTACAAAAACATGAAAAATGCACATCTTGGGGAGAATAGATTTTTATTTTCTGATACTAGAACGAATGAATTTTTCGGTTATTCGCTGCTAAGGGAATCCTTAAGTATATCCAATGGATTCCACCGTCCAAATAGCATTTAAAAGAGGATAACAAACCAGACTAGAACTAGCAAAATCTGTAATACAAGAAATAAGAGGCAACTTATAATCAGTTTTTGATACAAGCAGAGAAAGAATAATTTATGTCACAGTTGAATTCGTACTGAATCATCGAAAATTTTGATGTTATTTACAATTTATTAATATTCTTGTATATAAAAAGAAGAGTTCGATTCAGAAAGTATTAATAATGCCTCTCGTGTCAAAAATAACACAGATTTGTCTCACGGAATATAGTCGGCGAAGTAACCTCTACACAAACTAAATAGACAGAGGACATCTATTGTCTGATCCTTATTGCATTTTAACTGTGATCATCAAACTTGACTTCTTTTAGAATGATATGATGCAAATCTGACAATAGATACATAACAATGTAATATAAAATTTCAACATTGTAAAACAAAAAAAAAAAAAAATCATTCATTAGCAGAAAGACCAAGATAGTCATCCATCAGAGTACCAATAGCAAAGATATCAGAAGCATCCACTCGTGTACCAATCAATTTTACCCGGATTTCATCATCTTGTTTGATGATAACACTTTCATCTGCTGTTTTATAACAAGGAGGATTTGAATTTGGCTCAAACTCCATATCTGGTGGGATGCAATGACGACTTACAAAACATGAAAGCGGTCCAATATCGCAAAATAGTCCAACCTATAAATAATGTAATAAATGAATTAAATATTATTGGCCTCTTCCATAATTTTTGTTAAGCAATTCTGATTACTTGGATTATAATATTAATTAATAATCATAATCTTGAAGGTTGTTTCTCCCGTATAATGATATAAAACACAACAGCACGCTAAGTTGCCGAATCAATAATGAATTTAAGTTTTAATTTCTACAAAAAATTTATGAAAACTCTTACTTTATTTACTTGATTTACCACCGCGTCAACAACTTGCCCTTTAAACGGCCTAAATACTATTGCTTTGTATTTCACGGGATACAACACAAAACCACGACCTGGAAAGAGAAGTAAACATAAAATCATAATTTATTACATGCGAATTCGTAAGAATTTTGCAATAAATACAAACGCTTTTCATTCACTACGATACCAAAACCTCGAATTCGGATAATTTGAGCAGTAAGAGTAAAATAAAGGTGGAGAACACTATTGTCAAACATAAATTCTTGAATTAGTGACAACAAATGAGTACCTGGCTGGATAAGTCCCGCACCAATATTATCGATTGTAGTTACTGCAACAACAAAACCATACTTTCCGGTACAGGTGCCTTCGACCTCATTGAACAACTTTCGTTTCACTGTCTCCAGCAAGTCAGGACCGAAATATTTAGGATGGAGGCATATCTCATGATCTAACGGGATATGATAGAACATATCATTTATACTCCTTCCAACTTTCTCTAAACAGGCCTCACAACATTAAATAGTCGACAATGATTCACTACAAAACTTTGACGATGTCACTCCAACGATACGGTAGCAGCAAAAATAATATCCGGAAGTTACCGTAGGCGGTTCATACTTTATGTCAGCTACGGGATTAGAAACGTCCCCTGCCAACCATAACCACTCCACACAGTCACGACAAACAACGCAGACTGCTCCCGAGCCGCTGAATAAATCTAGCTGCAACAGATAATTATTCGAAAATTGGAATGAAAATGCGGCCCGTGATAAAATGCCGCAAATTTGATGTCAGCGTAATTTTGGGGAGCCATGGGTTTGATATGCCGTGGTATGGTGGGCGCATCTTCATTGATTTACTAAGTTGGAGAAGGGATTAAAGGATGAAAAGATCCTAGGCGTCGTCATGCGTGAGAAGTAACGTATGTCAAGTACATTCCCGAAAATTCTCCTTTCCTTGTTACTAATACTTCATTTGCTTTTCCAATTATAGTGCAATGATCATTGATTTGACATGAACGAGTGAGGCTTAGGAACTAGGTACTTTATGCGGATTTCTACATTTAGTTATCTAAGGAAGTTCCAGTTCTTTCTTTCGATTCTTTCAGGTAACGTGAACGTTCTGGCATTACAAAGCATTCGCATAAGCGAAAGAGATTGTTTGCAATGGTGCGGATGAGTGTGTTAGCTGATGCGTTGAAAACTATCAATAATGCTGAAAAGCGTGGTAAACGTCAAGTTTTAATTCGACCATGCTCGAAGGTAATCTTTGAGAAAGAAAAAAAGATTAAAGCAACCTAAGAAATTGTAGTTTGCTTTATCTGCTTTATCTGAAATGTAATTCTTATTTTTGTCGATGTAAAACCTGGGAACTTTTGTTTTCTTATGCTTTATCTTTCCGATACTCATTATAATTTATTTATATTTCCATTCAGTGTTTGTCTGCATATTAATAATTTCTCTATGCTTACTGGTTATGTTATTTGTCGAAATTCTTTACTCGTTGAGAAGTATGAATAGAATCATATGTTGAAACATCTGTTCCTGATAAATGTCAAGTACATATTGCTAATTGTTGCAGGTAATAATACGTTTTCTAACTGTAATGATGAAAGCTGGTTATATTGGCGAGTTTGAAATCATTGATGATCATCGAGCGGGAAAAATAGTTGTTAATTTAACGGGTCGCATCAACAAGTGCTCCGTAATTAGCCCACGTTTCGATATTTCCTTGAAAGATTTAGAAAAATGGACATCCAATCTTCTTCCTTCACGCCAGTTTGGGTAAGTACCATTAAATGCGTCTATTTCGCATTTTAACTGCTACTATATGTGCGAGAATGATAATTTAAAGTTTGCGAAATTCGTAGGCAAGCATTTTTTGGAAAATTATAAGTTTGAGACGCTAAATCTCGTTCTCATCTCGCAATATATAATATGAGTATCTCAAGAGATTGGAGAATTTTCAGTTATCTCGAGATCAAAAAACTTAAGAAAAAAAAACATCCTTAAAATTGGAATACATACAAACTAAATAAATATATGTTTTACAGACATCTTGTATTGACAACCTCAGGCGGAATTATGGATCACGAAGAGGCGCGAAGAAAACATCTTGGTGGAAAAATTCTTGGATTTTTCTTTTGATTGATTTGAAAATCGTTTTGTGTTATTTGTTTGCCAAATATGACTGATATTGAGGATAAAACAAAAATAAATTTTGTTACCTATTATTGTGCTTTTCGAAAACATTGTTTTGCAAATTTGCAGCATAAAATTTACATGAAAAACAAAAGGATGAAAGATCTCACACATTATGCGGAAAATATAAGTCAATTTTCCAGATTTTCGATAGAAATAATATGTGTTGTGGAGTTATTACCATTTAATCGAGCTGATGAGTGTGTTTGATGCTGGGTAGGAAGCGTGAATTGGGCTTTCAAATTTTCCCTAGTTTTATGAAACGTGATTGTAGAGTGATATCTGTCAAGAGGCATAACTTCATTGAGTTTCAAGAGACATTGTGATAGGTTGCTAAGGAGTCATTTGATAGCAGTGTGTGATGTTATGGAGTATGTGGAACTAAAGCATTTATAAAAAAGACTTTTTCATTTTCCTGTTGTTTTGAATCTTCTAAACTGGATTGTAAGAGACTGGCTTCGATTATACGGTCATCTTCGGTGTTATAAAATCCATAGTAAAGCAGTAGGATGAATGTTATAGGTAAAAACCATTAAAATTGTAATGAAGCATGCCAACTTTCCGACTAATTGTTGGTATTTATTGCTGGCATATCCTTATTCATGCAAGTAACTCTTAGAAGAGAGACTCATAAAAATGGTAATTTTGTTCACATCATTTATTTATTTTATTTTTCTTAAGTTGCAAAATTTGTGGAAATGTTGTCAATTTCAGATCCATTGCAGAAATTTCGAATATTAATAACTGATTTTAATTTTCATATAAATGTGGTTATTGGATTGTTGTATCCATGGATTTTTCATGTTTCTCATAGTGCAAATTATAAATGTTGTTCAAGCAACAAATATACCATCGAAAGTGATTGAACTGAACGATAAATTCCTTCAGGTCAAAAACGATGGCCTGTGGTTTGTTGACGTACGAGATGTTTTCGATTATTTTAAAATCTGGTGGAATAATTTAAAACTTAATTATTGATTATGACAAAATTTAAAAGCTTATTTCTTTTTATTTATTAAAACAGTAGTTTGGTAAATCAGCTCTAGATGTATGGTTCATTGGGATAGGCAAGTTTTCTACCTAATTGTCTAAGGAGGGAACATCAATTACATAATATTTTGATATTGTGGTTTGATTTGTCTTAGAATATAGATGCGAAGTATTGCATTCTCTAACGTTGTATATTGCATTTTCTATTTGCAAAATGTCTTTTCTATGTATTTTCAGTTTTATGCTCCGTGGTGTGCACACTGCAAACGTTTGACCCCGGTTTGGGAACACGTCGGTCATGCATTAGCCGATCGTCAGTCCCTTGTTCGGGTTGCTAAATTGGATTGCACTCGTTACACGAATGCTGCATCAGCTTTAAATATTCGAGGATATCCAACGATTATTTTGCAAGTTTTGACTTTTCATTATAACAACATATTTTAAAAAAATTGTGGGGTAAAAAATTTCGTATCAAATTTCGTTTTTGATATATATTTAGATTTTGATTTTTACAGCGGAATTAAGTTTCACCAGTTTTGATTCGTTTATCATTTTCAGTTTTCGGAATGGAAAAGAAATGGTTTATGAAGGGGAACGAAAAAAAGAAGCAATCATTGATTTCGCAGTAAAAGCAGCTGGTCCCATAGTTGGCATCATCGAAAATGTTCAGCAGTTATCGCAGGTCTCTTTTTTTTCCTTCTCGCTTTAGTTTCAGTTTAATATCGATCCAAATATAGCTTTAAAATTACTCTTAAATTCTTCACGATTATTGATAGTAATCTTATAATTCAAACTAAGATTTGGGATTGTTCCTTGATTTGAGTGATGAACGAACAGGATACGCATACGCTTCATTGAAAATCAGCTTTTGCATATGATATATATTATAGATGCGAAGGAATCTGAAAGAGCCATTTTTTGTATATGTAGAAGGAAGTCAAGATGCACAACTTCTTGAATTATTTGATAACTACAGTAGTATTGCTGAAATGTTATTTTGGTCAACTCGATTTTATCGAGCGAAGAACGAAATGTTTCCGAAAGCCGTTCCAATTCCTGAAATTCCATCAGTTCTCGTTTTCAAAGATAACGACTACTTAATCTATAAGAAAGAAGGTGATTAATTCAGTTTTTGCTATTCCTTGCGTTTTATTTCCTCTTTTTTTGACAGAATATAGTTTAGTATTATTTGCGAACAATGTGGACCATCATTTAATGGCAAGCAGTATATTCTGAAGTGCGAAATCTTTTTTATCAATACGCTACGATATAATTTTGAGAGAAATATCAAAGCTCTTTTTTTCTATTCACGGGAGAATAGGGCACTAATGATTATTGGGAATAAAAAATTACATAATTCAATAAACAAGTAATTCCTGCAAGAGTTGATTTTCTTTTTCTTAGAAGGAAGTTTAAGTGATTGGATTCACAGCGAACGTTGGTCTCTAATGCCGCTTGTGGTCTCAACCAATATTAAAGAAATTGGAAAAATGCGAATATTAGTTTTGGCCATCGTAAATATGGTCGAAAGGAGAAACGGTACAACACAAGTGGGAAAGTTTGTTCTAGCATAAATTCCAGAGTCATAAATTTCAGATTTTCCCTTCGTAGTAGTAAATTTATGTTCAAAATGAGAAAAAAAAAAAGAAAAGACCACATGGATTAAGGCAATAGAAATAAAAAAAAAAAAAAGAAGCTTAAAATAATACCAATTTGGATTGTTCACGATCACAGTTCCATAAATAAAATTCTCTTCTAGCATTTCTTTCTTGGATAATTTTTTCCTCTTTTTTTCTTTTTTTCTTTTTTTTTTTTTTTTGCTGTGAAGTTTCAAATTTCCGATCGCTATTGTTCTACCAGCCAATTTTCTAATTCTTTCAATTTGTTTAATTTTAATTTATCTGTGTAGATTCTTTTCTTTGGTCACTAATGCAGCCCAAACAGTTCGTAAAGATTCCTATCTTTCAAGTATTTTTCAATTTGGTTGGTTGGATGGTAATGAAATAGCAAATAATATTGTTTTGGGTACTGTAAATCAACCAGGCAAGTAGTTTGACATTTTTTTTATATTCTTTATTCATTTTCGCTCTTTTACTAAACATCCTATCCATTATTATGAATAGAGGAAAAGGAAAATTTTTCTAATACTCTAAAACGAATATCATTTGTATTAAGATCTGAAATAAGGTTTAATAAACTGTAGTTAGAATTATCGGTGGGAAAGTGTGTTTTGCGTTTAGAGATACACCAACAATAGCTGTACTTCTTTATGTTTAGGTTTATTGGTTTTCAACGTTTCGAGTTATGAATATTATCTAAGCAATGATGCCGTAAATGTTATGACCGAAAAAAGTATTATTTCATTCTTGGAACGGATAGCAGCAGGTGATGTGCCACCTCTTGGAGGACGTTCATTATCGCAGCAAATCAAGCGTCTATGTTTTGAGGTATATATTTTCCAAGTTTTGATCAATTTCGAGTAACTGAAAATTTGTCGACTAAAAATGAAGGTTTTTAAAATTTAGAAGTTATAACTGTAGAATCTCAAGACAGATCCAGATTCAACACAACGATTTTACTAAGAAAAACCTTTAATTCTTTCTTTGATCTTCTGGTTGAAAATCAAGGAAAGAATTAAACTAATGTATACTAAATAAACTGGTTGTTTTGATATTCTTTTAATTTATTTGCTCATCTCTTCCATTCTTGACATTATAGTTTATTCTCTAATGCTAAAAAAAAAAAAAAAAAAAAAAAAAAACTGTGAAGCTCTAATTTATAAAATTATGGTTTAGAATTTATCAAGTAAATATGCCTAATAGCAGATAGAAGGGAATAAATAGTAAAGTATATGATAAGCAATTTTTGTTTTAATTTAGCTTGCAACGAATTTACTTGCAACAAAATTAGAACTCTGAACTGCAATGCATTTTTAGCCATTCGATAGTTAAAATAAGCAAATTTTATGCAACAACCACAAAAATTGAAATATATTATCTTGAGTCAACTATTCTTTTACTTTTTTAGTTCAATTTAATGATTTTCTAGCAGAATTTCAGCTTTTCACAAACATAGCGGAAATGTTCAAGGCACAACCTCTACTGACACTGTGTTTGTTCGGAGTGCCGTTATCATTCCTTTCATTAATAATTTATTGCATTTGCTCAACGGACTTCTCGGTGGATCGTGATGAAATTTATCCAGATGAGGATAATGATAGCTTTATATCAGGTAATAATAAAGCTATAACTTAAAGGTGGGAATTATCAAAAAAGGTTAAAATTGAACATGACAAAAATTTTAATATTTGATTTTGAAGATGACGAGAATCACCAAAAGGAAGAATAAAAATTGGCAGATATGTAGAATCCTGCTGTATATTGAGATATATTTCTCTTAATCTGGAAATGAGATCGAGTGGAAATGTCTTCGAAAGCGAACCAGATTGTTAAATACATATATAATTTATCTCTTTTGTATTTAGATTTGTTCTGATTCGGATTTTGAAATATTTAGACTTATTCTTAATATATTTTCAAAAATAAGAATTTTCTAAAAATACAGAAAATTTAGTTCGTATATTACACTATAATGCATTTAATGAAAAGAGTGTTTGTTAAAAGCTTCTGTCATCCAATTTTCTTTCACAATGAAATTTTTTAGCCATTTCAAGAGTTTAATTTGAGTTAAAATAATCCCTTCTGTTTGCTTTAAATGTAGGATTTATCTGTTTTTTTCGAAATTATTGAAGTCAGATAAATTGTGACTAGTGATCTAAATCATTGCCTTGGTTCTTGCCTTTTTCTTTGATTCCTTAGACTTTTTTATATAAATTCCAAATTCATTAAAATATTTCCCTGTATGTTTTTCAAATTTTGCTAGGTATTTGTGGCACATATAGCTCTCCAAAACATAGTGAAAAATGAGATCTTATTATCATTTTCTGCTTTTTTGTTTTCTTGAAATATGAAAATCTCTAGATTTATGCTCTGTGATTTTTGGATTTCAATTTTCTTTAGTCGTATACATCTCGTGTCTTTCACATGTGTCCATCTTAAAATAATTTGTATTCGGTTAGAGAAATCATTCTCAATCATTGAGAAATCTATGTAGAATTAATTCGTTCATGCGTTCGAAAAGATTAAATGAAGCAGCAATATGTATCATGCCGACTCTTCATCTTCAAGATCTCATCATCTTTTGTGGCATTTAACTTATCCTCTGTTATGTCTTTGTTGCAATCATTCTAACATGTTTTTCAAATATGTGGCTTGTTACAAAATTTTGTGATTTCAGATATGATTTAAGTCAGCTTAACATGTAAAGATAGGAATTTCCGAAAATTTATTAAAACATCTAATTTTTAGCTTGATTTATAGAATTTTTAGAAACTAATCATTTTACACTATAGTGTGCGTAAAAAAACACGATGACGTGGGCAAGAAACATTTTTTGAGCATAAATCCGGAAAGTTTTTTGTAAAATCCTTCCATGCTTCAAAAATACTATCATAATGTTTTGTTTTTCTTCAAACATGCTTAAAAGTTTATCCTTCGATCTCACTAATTTGTTTGATGTTTTATACAATATTGCAGGACTTGTTCTTGTAACTCGAATTCCACTAAAATAGAAGAATGACAGCTTTTGTAGCGTTTTGCAGCATTACAGAGTGAAAAACAATGATTACAAAAAATCGATCAGATTTGTTGAAAACAGTCTAATAATGAGTTTTATTAAAATGAAAAAGGAAAAGCATTTATAACTTCTATTGCGTATTATTTATGAACTTGAAATAAATAACGAAGTTAATTTTCAAATCTACTTGATTATTTTTAATTGATTTATTTCTCCAGAATTCTAAACTGGGGAATTCAGAATCCTTTTTATTCACCCCACTTCTCTTTAAATAATAAGAATATGACTTCGGCGGAGAACAGCAAAATGTTTTCAGCGCATATTTCTCTATGAACCACAAATCAAGCATACCTTATCATTTTCCAATTATTTTGAAAAAAATATTTCATTAAAAAAACGAAATACGCGTAGCAAATCACAATTTTAATATATCCAGGTTAATTTATATTAACAGGCAATGGATTATCCGGAATAAGTGAAGAAAAGAAAGATGTGATAAATGTATAGCAAGTACCCCAAAAAACAACCCATGCACTCGGTTCTCGTAGTTCTTCCTCATCTATTCTTCCCGCTACTGCTTCGTTTGTATTTTCTCCTACATTGTGATCTTCTTGGTTCACATTAGCCTGAAAAGGCTGATGGATTTGTTTTATTGAAGAAATTTGAAGATTTCTCTGTATTGCTGGTCATCATTTAAAGCATTCTCTGTCTTTACGATAAAGTCTTGAATGATTTATACACACACAAAAAAAAAAAAAAAAAAAAAACGGCTTAGAGGATTTATATAGAGAAGAAAACACAATGCAATATTCTAAATTACAGTGGCGACTGGAAAGAATATCAATCTTCTCAATAAGCTTAGTATATGAATCCATAATGAAATGCTTCAAGAAGCAATTTCAATGAGATTGAAAATTTCTTCAGAAAATTTTCGCAAACTTTAGAAACCTCTTGCGGTTGGCGAACATTATTAACGGCAGCAGCAAGTTCTCTGTCCGCTCTTTCACGATTATTTCGATCACGCCTTGCTTGTATAAACCAAACCAGCAAGATAAATATCAGTACACCAAAAAACCGTTCAGCAGATGAATATACGTAAACTAGCATTATCAGAAAGCATATCCGGACTGCCTGGAATTTTTTGCGAAGAATTCTGTTCGAATTTTCCATCATTTTTTTTTTTTTTTAATTAAATTCAGATTATCTTCAGAACTACATGCTAGGCTCATTTCCGGAAAAAGATAACGGCTGCCAACAAATTTCAATATGTACCTTATAAATAATATCCAAAAAGTCTCGCTGTTGACCATCTATATCACCAGCTATTGCTTCCTGAATTATACCACCTGCAGCAGGAGCTGCAGCCAAATTCGGTTCAGCAACAAAAGCCTAAAATCCATCAATTTTGAACTTTCAGGAAATGCAGTATTGCTAATATCTCATCGCAGATATCTGTTAGGCATTTTTATCCATTATTTTGGGATGTATTTTTGCTAGAAACAGAAAAGTTTGAGCGAATATGTTGCAAACAGATATATTTAAACAGTGAACAAAATAGAGTAAAATTTCAAAATGGAATACTGAATAAGCACGGAATGAAAATTTGTAATAGAAAGGATTTCTGAAGACCATAACTTAATCTAAATGCCGAAGTCTCCAACAATGCTTATCACTGTATGACTAATTAAGTTAGGGAAACTCAAGTATGTAAACATTTAAAGTTCAAAGTACCTGAGATTCTACTAAAAAAAGATGATATCAGCATGAAGTGCCAATTTTTATGGATTCGAAATCGAAATCATGTGCAAATGCGCGATTTAGAGAGATCAATTAATAATCGATTTTATTGATATCTAGCTGGACTCGGCCACGCTCCTCGTGGCCAATCCAGCTAGTCTATGAGGCCACGTTTTGCGTGTCCGGCTCCAACTAATCTATTTAAATAAAAACACGAATATTCGTTTGTTCAAAATCTCTATTAATTATATCTGTTAATTCAAAATCTTAGATATCGAAAAGTTCTTATCTATTGCTTTGAAATTTTGACACAACTTTGCATTCGAATACGCGCATGTTTTTATACACGCGTTGCTGTAGCTCAGTCTGGTTAAGTAGAAAAAAAGAAAAGATAAAGCGCATGTTTCTAGTGTTGGGAAAAAAAACTTATACTTAAAAAAAAAAAACTTAAAAAACTTATACTATACTTGTAATTGATTTGTGGTTTGTTTGGATTGTAGACTGATTCTTGCTATTGTGATTACGCTAGGTCAGCAGTAAGTGTGAAAAGGTTTTTTGTGTCTTGTGTAACAGAGATGAATGCTGTTGAGAAATGTTTTATTGATTGATGAAGAGTGTTTCTTCATCATGAACAATTATTAGAGAAGATCCAGACAAATTAATCACTGGGTTATTCTTTCCTTTGTCAATAATAGAGAAGAATATTATTCAAGTGAATTGTACGATATTTCTACTGTTGATCTATTCGCTTTGAACTGTCGAACAGAAACACTTGGAACTACGAACTGTTGCTGTTGCTGCGTCGATCTTTGCTGTTGGAGCATTTTAGTGGCAAACATGTCTGTCGTCTTTTTGAAACTATGTCGCGCGCTTGATCTTTAGTATTTCTTGTTTACAATTATTGTCATGGCGATATTTAACATCTTTCAGTTTTCGCCCACATTTAATATGTTTAATTTCACAATACTTGCGGGTGTACAATACTTTCTGTTGTTCCATTGTCTATGTAGATATAGAGATTGTCTGGTTTGCCAACTCTAGAACACGCAACATATAATTTTCCATGTCAGAAGCAATCCGTCTCTCGATCTAAATCTCACAATTCTAAAGACTGATCCTGAGCTCAAAAATTTATTTTGCTGATGATGAATAAAAATGCCAATCGAACTGGGAATTGCAATCTCTTAAACTGAAATGGCAAATTTGTTGGAATCATAGGAATGCGAGGAATAAGGACATCTTCACCTTTCAAAGGTTCTGTCAAGATTATTGCTTTACGATATTGCTCATTTTTCTACTGCAAGATGCGTGCCGTCGTAAAGTTTTAGCTGATTGATATTTCGTAACATGATAATTAATATGCCAATTTTCAACTGCAGTTCGTGCGGTATCATTTCTGGCAGATCGAGTGAATTCAAAAATTCTGTCATATAATTAACGGCTTCATCTACTTCCACAATAGTGTCGATTGACTTGTACATGACTGCCTCGCTTTGAATGTTAGACTGAATAATATTGTGAAGCTCGACGAGCGTCTTTGTTCATGGCCGCAAGAACAGTTTATTTACTCAGCCAATCGTGATTCATATAACTGGTTTGAATATCGAGAAATTTTTTTTCAATCAACTCTTCTTTTAACGTTACTAAATTGCAGAAGTTATGAGGCAATGAAATTTGTCCTGTAGTCAATCAATCGGCACCTTTCTGTTCCCAATTTCCAGCAACTGATGTGATAATATTCCAGCTGATCGATCGTTTTGCAGCTAAACATGCATATTTGTGGTTAATTTTAACGTCTTTACGTGTCACAACGAAGTAAAGCATTTCAAGAAAGCATTTATTTCGTTCGCTGGTGTCGACTGAGGTATTGCAGGTAATATCTGCCTGAAATCTCTTCCAAGCAATATTAATATGTTCCGAAATGGACTTGTATTTCCATGTAAATCTTGTAATGATCGATCAAGAGCCTCGACCGATTTTTTGTGCGCCATTGTATATTCATTCCAAACAATAAATTTGCATTTTTGCAATACTTTCCCCATACTGGATGCTTTGAAAATATTGCATGTATTGCATGCTCAACGGCAATTTCAAAGCGGAATAAGCAGTTCTTCCACCTGATAGCAATATTGCAGCTATTCCGGATAATGCAAGAGTTAAGGTTTGAGATCGATTTGTTGCCAGGATAAATCTAAATAGGAGCTTTTTACCAATTCCTCCTGGCTCATTTAAAAAGAAGATTACTCCAACTGTTTTTGAGTTTTGACGATCAAATTATGCAAACTACTGACAGTTTGCATAATTTGATCGCAAATGCCTTTTTGCTCAAACATTAGCTTAGGAATATTCAATTCACATGCGACAAAAGATCAGTCGTGTTGAAATTTTGTTCGCGACGTAATTTTACATCGAGCAAAGCGGCAGCAGATCGATTCGATGATGGCAGTCCCAATTGATTGAAAACTTTGTTCAAGATTTATAAGCAAACGTCATAGATAGATATAAAAATAAACAAATAAAGGTATAATACGAATAAAATTTAAAAAAGAAAGAATTAGTGTCAACTGTATTAAATTATAAGTCATCAATACTTCTAACAGATTTGAATATTTAATCTATGGAAAAATAAAGAAAGTTATGAGTTAATATTTTAACATTATACATCAAATTAAGTTAAATCAAAATTAAGTCGGAGAAGATTAACTGAGCAAAAAGATTGATCCTAGGAAACATGTAGATTTAATGTAATAAAATTTCTTTAGACTAAATTGATGTCTTTTTTCAAAAAAATTAGGCTAACTTTTATTTAAAAAAAGAATTTCAATTTTAACAGGTATTTAAAACCTCTTTTTTCAGATTTGTTACAAACGCAAAAATTTTTATATTTATATGCCATATGAGGGAGCATTTTAATTCTTGTATCATTTTTTTCTTCTGTCCTTGGATAAATCCACATAATGTAATAAGCATAGCAACAGAGAGAGAGATGGGAGGTGTAGGGAGAGTGAGAGAAAAAAAGAAAGGCGGATTATTATTGTTATTATTATTTTTACTTATTATTATTTAATTATTAATTTTTGTTACAGAAGTGGAGAAAGAAGGAGAATGAGAGAAGAAAAGGTAAGCGGATTATTATTACTATTATTATTAGATAGATGGGAGGAAGAAGGAGAGTGAGAGAAAAAAAGGAAGGCGGAGTCAATAAGATCCGTCCTCTCACGTTCTTTTAGTTGTCACGCATGTAACCATGAAAAAAAGTAAGCACTTCTCTATAAGAGCACGCACCTATTTGAATGCAAAGTTGTGTCAAAATTTGAAGAAAATCGGTGAAGAACTTGAGGAGTTCATTGCGAAGTAACAGGTAGCATTTAAATCTTTATTTATATAGATAGTATTAATAATAGCAGCTGATAGATTTTACTAAGCTTATTCAATTTAGAATAAGATTTATTTATAAAAGAAGAGAAACATACTCTCTCTGGTTGATTAGCTTGCTGTGGAGGCTGTAGCACTGTCCGCTGATTATTCGATAGAAGCTGAGATGAAAACTGAACACCATTGGAACCACTGTTTTCTAATGCAGACATCATCTGATACATACTGCAACGTGTTCAATTTTTTGCAAATGACAGATTTCGAGTAAACTAAAACACAATTAGTACCCATCATTCCATTTTTCATTAATGATTGAGATCACGCAGTGATTTTTGTTTCCCATTCATTAAATTGATATGATTATGATGAGTTTCGCTGCTACTTAATGATAGAACTTTTCCTAAAAAAATTTTTTGCGGGAAAAACTTCAGGAAGTTGACATTTTTAAGTTTGTAAAAAGTTTTGAAACTCACTAATTACTGTATGAAATCACATATGCTTGATATGCCCTTTGAAAATGAGCACTTGAGGAAACAAGCATTGGCTGTGGCGTAACAAAACCTCCTTGAGGAGCAGTGCTAGTCCACGAAGGATATGTGTAAAGTGGAAAGGCATTATTTACATTATGAGTTTGCGCTTGTGTTGCAGTCTCCAAAGAAGTTGAGTTTGCTCTGTAATTATATAAGTAACAAATCTAAACAATTAAAAATCACAATATTAACATTTTGTTTTGAAGAATGAAGAGATTAACTTTCAAGGGCATATCACTTATCATGCTTCGTTTCTTTAGCAAATTTTTTTTTACTCATCATTTTAAAAACGTTAAAGTATGCTATAAAATATGGACAAGGCTCTCATATCACATCATAAAAACTTTGATATGATGATACAATCAGATTTGGAGCGATTTTAAGATTTCGAGAAACGAAATTAAAGGAAAATATAAGTTACTGTGTGTGATTGACATTACGCCTTCTGAGTACTGATGCATCCAAGTGAGTATTAAAGTCTTTGGGAGGATAAACAAGATGTATCACATGAACATTTCCATCATCGATTGGTCGAAGTTCAAATACTGACTTAAGAGTATCTTCGTCATGCAAACAATGTCCAGCGTAGATCAGACGCTGTCTTTTAGCTTCCTGGAGAAAAAAGTGTAAATAAAAGCCATTGAAAAACAAATTTATAATTGAAAATTACAATTTTAACTTTTGAGGCAAATGAAACAGGTAACTTTCAAAGAAATTAAATCTATAAGTATGGCATTCGCTACAAAAATTAGAACTTTTCTTCACCGTAAAATAAAACTGGAGATAGATGATTTTCTGAATTTTCTGCTACTATTATCATTCGTCTGCTACAAAGAAAATCCCAGTATCTTAAACTCTCTAAGAAAAGGAAAGATTGAAAAGCAGAGTTCTCTCCTCTTTTCTATGCTACCGTCTTTTTGTCCCTTGGATTCTGCATCTGAATTTACATTGTTCCAGAATGAAGAGTGCATGTAAACAAATGAAGAGTGCGTGTGAAATTTCCGGTCCTCACCGGTTTCGAAGGACAATCAACAGCAAGCTTTTCTTTGAGTTGAAGAACGGTCCATGATGAACGACAGCTTATAGATAAATCATCGAATGATTGCAACGCACATCGTATTAACAAACGGACATCTTCACTATTTGATTCTGTCATCTTCTCCCTTAAAACATGTACATATATATTAGAGTATCTAAGACTATTAACAAAATAATTCAAAAAGCACCGATTAAACGTCAACAAGAAATGTCTAAAATATATCAGTTTAAATGCTATTGCACATGTGGATATTCCTTCCAGTATCACTCTTTATCAATGTATGACTATTTACGTGAATGTACTAAAAATTTATAGATAACTGTATCTGTAAGAAACACAAATGAAAGAAAAACGCTATCAACTACGTGGAAAAAAAGTGTCACTTTTGAAAACTAATGAGAAAGAGAGGCTGAGTAATATTTTAACTTGATATTCACATTCCCGAAATAAGGTAGTTAGTTATAGAGCATACATTTTGCAGTGAACAATTTTAGAGAATTATAAATAACAGAGTTAAGTAATGAATAGTTGAGTGTCAAATATTCTGCTATAATGAACATAACATACATGTGTGTTTCTTTTGAAACAGTAATACAACGTTTACTGTGAAATTACTCATTTTAATTTATGATCGACAGAAAACACATCAAATAAGCCATAATGTCACGAAATTCAGCCATAGTGACTGCAATAACTGTTACAAAAATCAGCCATAGCGACTGCGATCAAGTAACATTCCCAGAAGAATTTTATATTTTTTAAAAAAATAAAAAAAAAAGGGACAAAAACCAGTTCTAAAATGATTTAACAAAACATTATAATATGATTGTCTTCTAATGAAGAATTCCACCACAGAAAATATAAAAGAAAAATTTCTGTAAAAATCATTTGAATATCATCACTCCGTATCTTTCAAATATTAAGTTCCACACAACAACAACCGCATGTAATTTAAATGAATTCGTCAAAAGTAGTTTAAATTTAATTTTAATCAAAATCTGTTTAGGAAATCACTAAAGCAAATGGTAATTTGATATTCAGATTGCTTAAATATTAAACTAATGTAAAATCTATCGTCATTAGATATCTTAAATATATGTCATTTGTCATTTCTAATCTTCAATGAATGCCCTGAAGCTGGAGAACTTCATGCATATTCATTGACTGAATTCATTCACATTTAAGTGACATATAATTAATGGATATGGAAAACTGAATAATTTCAAAAACTGGATATGCAGTGATGTAGTCGTATTGTTTCATGATCAATCGTGACTGGGAATGATTTTCAATGCAACCTGATTACAATGCTCATTATTTCAGCCAAAAAAAGATATCTGGCAGAATATCTTCGGCTTCAGCAGTTCCTTATAACGAAATTCAAAAATTAAATTTAGAATACTCTAACTATGACCATAACTTGGAAGAGAATCATGGCAACAAAAGCCCTTCACCTGCTACTAAAAAAGCCCCAGTGGTCCAACCACTCCCAACAATCCTCCAACCGTCATCACTTCGTTCTCCTGTATCACAACATGACACGTGCAACAAGGTAATTTATGACTCGTCCCTGTTGAACGTGTGAATTTTCCAATTTACTGTTTAGGACATGGAAAGGGAGATGAGGATTCGAGATGAGGATTTGTCGCCATGCATGGTGTATTTTGGGGTACGGGTGTATTGTCATGTTTGTTGTTGGGAAATCAAAGTATTTCTTAATACTGCAGAAACATAATCAACGTATTGCAAATTGTGTGTTTCTATGGTGACATGAGTTACAACTTCACTTTAAAAAGAATTCCTGTCTGAACGAATTCTTTTATTGATTCAATCCTTTGCTCTGAGGCTTTCAACCCTTTGCATCGGTTGTACAACGATATTCCTCAATTCATTGTATACCATAGTTGCGGCAAATAAAACTCATCATATCAAGGTCGTTACACAACCAAATCATTTGGATCAAGTTCTAATACTTCCCTAAACTTTATTTTCCCGAGAAATTGGTGCACGAGCCGGGACAGTGTCAGCTAGCTTAATGATAAATGTTGAATCGGCAAGAGAAAAGTTGGAACAACAAAATCATCTGTATCAAATTCCAATCCCAACAAACAACCTTCCACAAATTACTTTTACCACAGATATACCGAACATGGAAATCCCGGAGAAAACTCTTTCTCTTAAACTTAAAACGTATTTTCATTTTTATTAGAAACTTTTAAAAGTTCAACAATATTTGAAAATTTTTATTGATGCTGGAATTCATCAATGAAATTCCACTCAGTATTGCTTTAAACATTATGCGACTGAAACATGTCAAAATAATATGTGTTATGGACGCGTTTTAGTGGCAAGGCGTTTCAAGCAGTACTGACAAACATTTCATCTTCTGTAACGTCTAATCGCGTTTCAGATAGTCGTGATTTGAAATGTCTGAATTTTCGGACTGGTATTTTGGTGTACCAGAAATTACCAGATATTGGTTTACCGGAAGTGTTGTTTTGCCACTTTTGGGCCGATTTGGTTTGTTCAGTCCCTACCTAATGCTTCTTGAATGGAATCTATTTTTTCACAAATTTCAAGTTTGTATTTAATTAAATTTTTGGAGAGCTAATTACAGTCAAAATTTAAAAATGTTATGAATCAAGTTTTCCAACAGGCAATTTTGGTCACTCTAAAATTGATGCTACGAGATGAAGGAGAAAAATTTATCTATATCATTTTTTTGTTTGGAATTTCTTGGAAACTTAATAAAAACAGTCAGCGCTTTAGCTCTTTCATAACATGTTAAGCTTGTCGGTTTCAGATATGGCGACCAGTGACAGCATTATTTTATTATCCAATCACACCTTCTTCGGGTTTTCATTGGCTATTAATGTTATATTTCATGTATAATTATTCTCGTGGCATTGAATCTGGACTTTTTGATGGTCGACCGGCCGACTATCTTTTTATGCTTATTTTTAACTGGATTGTTTGCACCGTTAGTTTGCAACCAGATCATTACAATCTAAAATGAAAGACTTCACAAAATTGGTCTTTTTATAGACTTCCAGGCAATTCCATGAAAATTTTCCATCATGCCGACGTTGTTTGGTCACTTGATCGTTTGATCACATAATTTGAAAACATTTATATTGCGATATTTTACATCGTTAATGAACAGTTGCGGTTAGAACATTTTGCAGATGGATCGTTACTGATAACATGGAATCTTTGAATTTTTTACATCTTAATCAATTTTATAGTTTAGCTGAAGTCTCTGAGTATTTATAGTAAACTGTGAAATCAAACTCGACACTCCTGCTATATTTCATTTCAGATAATATGTCTGGCAGCTGGTGTGTTTTTTCTACTGGAACCAATGGTTCTCAGTGTTTTATACGTTTGGTGTCAAATGAACAGAGACCAAATTGTGCAATTTTGGTTCGGAACACAATTTAAAGCAATGTATTTACCATGGATACTTGTCGGTTTCAATATGATTCTTCGAGGAGGTGGTATGAATGAACTAATTGGAATTCTCGTTGGACATGCTTACTATTTCTTGATGTTCAAATATCCGCAGGATTTTGGCGGTCGTGCTTTTTTACGAACACCACAAATCTTGTAAGTTCCATCCGTAATTTTGGTAACAGATAGCTGTGTGATTCTAACTCAATTATTTTACTGGACTGGAAAATCGTTTCTTCAGATCTAAAAATTCTTAATTCGAGTCGACTGAAATTTAAGGCAAGAACTCGTTATTGCTTTAAAACCGTAATTATATTTAATTATCGATCTTTTCGTGCTGCTAACGTTCAGATCGACTTATCCTTATGTTTTTCGTCTTCTGATTTATATAAGCATATGGATCATTCAACAGTGGAATGAATTTCCTACTTCAACACTTTTATAGATACAACTGGTTCCCGAACCGGACAAACGTTGTCCGTGGATTTGGTCAAGCGCCATCATACAGAAGAACGGATGTAGGTGACGACAGAGCAGGCAGACATAACTGGGGACAAGGCCGTTTGTTGGGCGGTCCAGACTGAGAACTTAGAATCATTTTCGATTTTATTTATGTTTATTGTCCATTTAGAGAGATCCCTCAGAGATCATACTCGCAATCGAATTACTGATGGCCGTTCTGAACTCGCAATGAATTCCATTCAGCATTTCTATAATATGCTTCATTCCTGTCTGGATCTCAGTTAACTGTTCAGAATTATCCCGTTGCCAGATGATAACGTCCATGCCGTTTACTCCAGTTACAGTTCGGTCCATTTACTGTTTGAATGTTTAAGATGCTTTCACATGATTTCATTAATACTTTTTAAGGATATATAAAATTAAATTTTTACCTTGCACATTCAATTATGCCGCCAAACGTTTCAGAAAAGGAATTTATTTTCGAAACAAAAAAATTACCAGAATATACTGCCTCTGATGAAAGACTTCAAATAAAGGCTAATATCGTTAATGTCTAAGAATCATAGAGTTTACGATGATATGCTTAATTTCGCAATTCAAAGTGCATATTATGTATACCTAAGTTAATTCATGTTTTTCTTCTTTTTTCTTTTTTTTAGTCAAAAAGGCAATCAATAAATTAAGCATCATGAAAATAGCTGTCTAAATGTCAAAATTTAAGAAAACCATAATGCATGAAGAGGGGCAATATAAGGGCAATAAGAAAAAGCATGAAATTATTGAGATTTCGATTTTACTATAAAAACAACTGGAAAGTTAAAAGCAGAAACAAAGAAAAATGGATATTACGAATTAGAGATATAAGTAAAACGATACAGAGATCGCCCGTACTTTTCCTATGTTTACAAAAATAAATTAAATGCTAGAATTAACTGGTATCACAAATAAAGCACGGAAGAAAAAATTGAATAGCCGTTTCAAGAGGTAACTTAGTGAACTTTAAAAATGAAAAATATGTCCCAAACGTGCTCTTATATTAGGCAGAGAAAATGATTTAGACCAAGGGAACTTTCGAAGCCTCAAAAAAAAAGTGTCACTAGGAATTAAGGTTAAAAAATCAGAGCTCCATATATTCCATATTAAACAGTAAACCAAGAATTTCAAATATTTCGAGAAAATACCCTTTAAAGAGCCGTTAAATATTCTCATTCGAAAAAACTAAAGGACATTGTCGAAATATAATAGAAAGATAGAAGCATCCCAAAAACTTCTCAAAAGTTTCTGTAAAGTGGGAAATAATTCAAGCAGTGGTAAAGTTTTCATTTTATCCCCCAAAAAAAGAATTTTGTAACTGATTATAGAGCTAACACTGAGGCAAAGGTAATCCTAATTACGGTATCTTATAAGCGGGAGGTAGTATGATGGCAGTAACCTAGAATTGATTTCTGATACCGATTAGCGCCCCATATTGAACTAATTCAGCAATTATAACCATTTTAGGAAGAAATATGACAGCACAGTTCCACTTCTCAAAAAATTCCCATTACGTCCTCTGTGGTACTTTCATACTCGGAGATGAAGTGATAACTTTGCGTACAGGTTTGATAGATAAGTGTCGTGAATTTCTGGCAGATGATGAATGTGATGGATTAGTTGCATCAGCTCTACTACCCATCTGTTGCTGTTTTTGTCTGTAACGCCTTCGTTCTACTTCACATCGTAAACACCGTGATAAATTTGCTTCACGAAGGCAAATTCGGTGATACAAATGACCTGAAAGATTTTGCTTTTAATAAAAATTTAGTCAATAAGTAGCAATTCGCAAATTTTTTGAGCTCTTTAAAATAAGCTCAGCCGGACTGCCCAAGATGATACAACATCAGATGGTGAAATGAGCATCTGATGTGCGTGAACTTTCAAAAGAAACTTGCAATGCCACTATTATTCTAATTATCTACTTACTTATTGTGATGCGACATTATTCAACTTGTGTCACTTCTATATTTTTATGAAATTGTTATTGTGGATTTAATGGAGGAAATCATTCTGAAAGTTCAAGAGAAAAATGACAATGTTTCAAATACTCACCACAACGAAATATTGTAATGTAGTCATCATTTTGTGTCACTCGCATTTTCAGTGGTAGTGTACAACATATACAGTTGCTAAAAGCGATTCAAAATTTAAAAAAAAAAAAAAAAAACCACAGAATTATAAGAGAACTATTGTTGCTTGAGAAAATATGAGAAAGACTAAGTAGTATAAAGTGCATTTACATCAAAGAAACTAACCCATCAACTGAAACAGTTAGGCTTCCACTCAATGACTTTGAGTTGTTGACCACACTAGAAACACTGCAAGTTGATGATGACGAGCTAGATCCAATATCTTCAATTTCCGAAATTTTGAGCTCTGTCAACAAATCAGTGATGACCTGAACAATTCAGTATCAGATATGATGTCGAATGTAGTAACGAATGTAAACCAATGATAATTTGGATCAATTCAATATCAGGTATGATATTGAATGCAGTAACAACTGTTACAAATGTTACTGCACTCGACGTTATATTTGATATTGAATTATTTTAGATTATCATTGGTTTGTTGATATAAAAGAGATTTTGTAATACATAGATGCCTAAATTTTATTAGATAATTTTGATGACAACAATAAAGTAAACATTAAATCCTTGTTAATTACTGACAAAAAAAACTGCATAACTTGTGTGCAAGAGGAAAAAAGTTATTATATCGCCACACATATCCAAAAAATCATGGATCGGATTCCGGATAATCATTTGAATTCTGATACCAAAATTTTATATTGTAAAATTCCTACCTCTTTGGGCATTATATCGAGAAATCTATTATATTCGTATGCTTTCATAACAGCAAGCCACTGCCAATCTTCTATTGTTAAACACGATGCCAATTTTTCATTATTCTTCAGGAATTCGAAAACTGTACTGAGACTTTCACAGTTACACATAGAAAGCAAAAGCTATAAGCAGATGAGTTTAGTCAATGTCATAATACATTTTCTAAATTTGAAAGTTTCATCTTGATTTGAATTAAAAACTTTGAAGCAAATATACTTCAATTTAATCGCTATAAATGAAAGCATAATTTCAAATTATTTTTACATCAATCTGATCATAATTGATTTATTCGTCAGTAGTAAAATCGAGTAATTTCGATTAGCTGACAACTGCAAAAGATCGATCTCTCTTTATCAGCACTAATTTACCCATTGATCATTCAGTTTAATTCGAATTATGTATTCATAAAGGCTTGACCTGAGAAATCTTCACCGTTGGCAACCATAAAAAATTTTTCGAACATTCGTCGAACTCCAGTTCCTTTCTCGAAATTTCAAAATGAGAACTAACATTAATCTTCTTTTGGATCCCAGAAGATTCTGAAAAAAATTTCTCAACAATTCAACATAATGAACTGTCATTAGTTAGTGGAACGTTAAAACTTGAATTCATGACAAAATTCTTCATCCCTATTTTCAGATTAACTAACTTTTTGTAAGTATTGTGGTCTTTTTGAAAAATATTCGATATACTAAATCTTCATCCCACTCCTTGGCCATCATTTGCACTAAATTTCCAGTGCATTTTTTGCTTACGCTTCTTTTATTAATTCGTTCGACCATTTCTCGAAGTGAAGAAGCTTTTTGTTCTGTAAAATAAGAATTTTTCATACATTTTTTATTCTCGGCACTTTATCTTACTTTTATTTTTTTCATTTGAAAATATTTGCAAAGATTATATAGTGTCGTCCTCCTTATCAGTATTCTGTACTAAAAAAGTTCTCAATCGAAAGAAGCACATTGAATTTATTGAAATATGAAGTCCTTATTATAAGATATCAATAATATTATCCATGCATAATATTTCGAAATTCCTGTGATAATGGAAACGAACTTAATTGATCATCGAATTCAAAAAATGCTGCGCATGTATCACACAGATTCTCCGAGGAACAATCATCACTCTTTACAGCTGCAATACGGTATTCGAACAACTTTGTCCATTGCTCAATCGAGGTGGGAACTCCACCAACAGCAAATAGATCAACAGTGACCCGTAACTGTGACATTTTTGGTCCAAATGTCATAACATAATGCCAAAGTCTAGAAAATTGTTGCAAAAGAGAAAATAAAAATTTTCGAAATCTAACAAACTTCATAAAACAGTAACGCATACCGGAACTTACGCGAACATATTATAAAAATAGTTATATTGCAATTTTTAATAAAAGATAGAATTTATAAATCCACTTTTTTAGTAAAAATTCAACGACTAAATCTTTTAACAAAGCAACACTGTATATAAAATGAATTAAAACGACGTCTCACTTATTTGCCATCTTTATGATAGCAACAGAATGAATTTTTTTATTTTTCTATCGACCAACATAATATGAGGACGGCAAACTAAAATCAGTAGTCCAAAGACGATTATTGAGATTGAGATCAAATTACTATAGCTATTACTAAATTCGTAACGAATTCAATTTGTTTAAACTTAAAACCTGCAACTAATCTTCGAAAAAAAAAAAAACGAAGAAAAACAAAAACAAAAACAAAACAAAGATGATGGAAGAACTGTAAATGGAAAGTATTGTAGGTACCACATGCGTAAATTAATCTTACAAAAATTGTTTTCAAAATCCAAGATATTTTATGAAATTGATATCCACTATTTTAAATATATTTTTCCACTATTGATTATCTACTGCAAATTTTCTCTGCAAAAAATTTTAGAAAAAAAAATCTCTGTGTTAGCATTTCGAATTATATCATTGTTTATCAAACATTCAATCACAATGCTAATGAATGAATCGTACAAATTCATGAACTAACAAACCTATGCAAGCCACAAACTTGGCAGTAGACTAAATCTTTCTCATCTAGCTTTTCAGCTGCTGATAAAATTTTGGATGCAATGGTGACTTCGCTGGATTGCATCAAGGATTTATCTCCACCATTTAATGTCATCGTTGCTTCCAAGCTTTTCATGCCAATTGAATCATTATCCTCATCATCGCCATTCATTGTCCAGGTCATTTCAATCGGTTGAACAGCCACAAAATTCTTTTCAACAACATAACTTTTATTCAACAGCCTGCAAAATGTACATCGAAAAATCATTAACCATGAAGAGGAAATAATCCTAATGAGTCTTGAAGAAACAGATCAAAAAAGAAAAAAAAAAAATTAAGAAATAGGGAATTGAAAATGTGACATCCTTAGCAAAAAATCATTACCCAGATAAAAATATACGATTTATAAAAAGATGATATACTTAGATTGCAGACAGATCTACAAATGAACGCTTTATTTTAACCCAATATCATTCTCTGATGATTGGTCGTTTGAGCTATGTTTTGAACTTTCGTCCCCTTCTGGAGTCTCATTACAGTTTAAGTTTAAACTTTCACTGGATGTGAGATCACGTTTTATTGACTGCTGCTCTGAAATCCATTCGCAACATTCTGAATTCTCATATTCGATTTCAGGCATTACCTATAATTACACTAAGAGACTTATTACAAAAGTCAGTATTCGATTAAAAAAAAAAAAAAAAAACTACTGTCAAAACTGAATTCGACATGAAACCAAAAATTTAATTAAATTCGATATCAAAATCAGTTCTTTTGCACGAAAGTTTCTCATTCGTTTTATTTTTTTTCTTTATTTTTGCTAGTTATAAGTACGGGAAGTTTGATTGTTTTTAGTAGTAGTATTATTTTGACTTTTTTTTGCGATTTTTTTTAGGCATTAGCAGTTTGTCTAGTTTTGTTTTGTGGTAATATTAGTGCTTATAGTGTGATTATAAAAACCGTATTTACGAACATATTGATGATTTTTGTATTTTTTATTTTTTGATGGTTTTTTATTCCTATGAATTTTTTCTTGTCAATTTTTCGGTTCTTTATTGATTTTTACGCTTTTTGTTTCTACTTTTATTAAAGATGGTCAGTATTGGTTCCCTAAGGTGATAGATGCTCCTAATCCTGCTAGTTGTTTAGTTCATAGTAGAACTTTGTTATTGCTAGTGTGATGTTGACAGATTGTAATTTAAATTCGATATCAAATGAAATAAAGTCCGGGTACTAAAATAAAAGCGCAGGAAAACCAACTGACCTAGCTCAGTTTCATAATAAATATCTACAGTAAAAGTGAATCAGATCTTACATAGCTTAAAGATTTCTTATCTAATAATATTAAAAAAATGACTTAAATTAAGAATCAAAGAGTTATAATATTATACGTTTCTCCTCCCAAGGGGCTTGATTCCTTTCACAATACGAGCTCCCCGTCTAGTTCGACGTATTGTCCGAAGATGCGCTACATTGACATTTATGCTTAGTGGCATACTTTCCACACATTTTTCGAGCATTTCCAATGGATCACGCCGTCCAAAGAGAGTTTTGAAATCAACCTAGATAGAATATATTACAATATAAAAGTTTTAATAAAAGTAATGTTCTTCGACTAAGAAAATATCATTACAAACTTAAAACGGAAAATCTAAAAGTATTTGGTTTTTTTTTTTTTTTTTTTTTAACATCAACTGCTGCAATCTAAAAAATGAACTGCATGGAACAACACAAAATATTTAAACAATTACTTTGAGATTTTTCCAGAAAATTAACAAACTAAATCCAGCAGGACTTGAAATTCATGAAAATTTAAAACCAAACATTGAAATAATTCAAAACAAGGAAAACCTATATGCCAAGTGAATAAATAACTTGACGACCAGCTGCCAAATTTGAAAAACTCAGTCATAATTCAACTTATGGATACCACTTTTTTGTGGAATTATAATCATATAGTGTATTCAACAACCATTGCAAAAATATAAAGAAACAGGCATTCATAATTCATTAACTTCATATTTAATTTAAATTTCAAATCAATGACTGGATGCCATTTTACATGAAAATTAGTTTATCGGTAAGAAACATAACAGTTCTTATGAACAACGAGCTTACTTGCATAGTTCGTTGTCTTTGTTTTTGTTTATCAATTTTGTGATCTCCAATCAGTCGCTGAAATTTCTTTGCTATGACCAAATCTTTGGTTACATCGTCAATCGTTACCTTTAACATATTAAACATATTTCGATCCTCAACATGGAATTAGAAGAATCAACACCTGCATGCAAGTATCAAAATTACATTCAATACGAAATAATATTTTCTAGGAAAACCAATACTATCAAACTGAGGAAGACTATGGAAATTATTCTTGATTTCAAAATACTTCACAAAAAGCAACTTTGCTAAAGTAATGGCAAAGAACTGCAAATGCTACTGAACTGAAAAAAATGTATGATCAAGCAATGATTTCATTCATTGAAAATACTTTATTTAATAACTGAATTAAATTCTTGACTGAATAAGAAGATAGAAATGAACCTGATGATCAAATAAAATTAAACTGTTAGAACTCTCTAGCAGTGTACGTAGAGACTCGACACTACCATTACATACCAATTGATTTTTTGGTATTTTTTCGAGATCCAACTGTAAAAAATGAAATGAAATGGCTGAACCAAAAATACTCTTAAAAAATATAATAATAACATAACTAAATAACTAGTTGCTATTCGAAATTACCGTGCTGAAAAATAAAAATGACGACAGAGAGAAAATCTTACCAACAAGATTCGGGCTTCATTTATTAATTTTTTGCGACGCTCTTCTGGGTCTTCAAGCTTTATTTCATCTTCACCAGTTCTTATCATAATATCGCGATTTAACGGCAAACTTTTCCGTTTCCAATCGTTTTTTCTGGTTATGAATTTTCATAATTTTGGATAACATTTATTTATGTGATTTTAAAACAAAATAAATTAAACTCCAAATACGATTCAAAAAATTCTTGACAAGACTTGGATATGCAACAAAATCTTACATTTTGATATGCAAAGTACTTTTGCTCCTTAATCGCAGAGGTGACGGCGCTCTAAATGTGAAATCATCTTCATAACCACTATTCTGCATGACCTGGACGACGCGATGAATACCTAAAGATATAGAAACTCTATAAATGAGGCTTGGAAAACCACAAAAAAAGTCATACAGAACTAAAAAACCTGAATTTAATTGACGAACTACTGCTTTTGGTTTCTTTTCAATAGTACCATTTTTCTTCGATTCACTCAGAAGCTTGTGTAAAACATCGAACACATCCTATAATATATGCGAATGAGTAGGAAGCTGACACATCAAAGTTTCTATTACTAAGGCAGAACAAATCGGTAAGGAAGAATTGAAAAAAAAAAATTTTAAAATACATGTATTCTCAAACTTACATTTGTTACATGCGATTTAAGGTGCTGGAATGTTATTTTGTTAAGGATATCCTCCAATTGTTTATAGTCCCATACAGTGACTGAGTTGTAATTCTTGTTCATAATATAATCTACGTAAATTAATTGTGCAGCCTAGAAAGCACTTACTTCATCGCGAAATCTTATCTTTATGCATGTCAATTGTGCTTTTTCGAAATTATCAATATAACTATCATATGAAAATTCTTACAATCTCACAATTCCCACTCTGAATATAATAATTACGACAAAGGAAACCAGTTATATCAAAAACGACTAAAAAAAAAAAAAAAAAAAAAGAACCATAAGAAAACGAACCTGCAAATAACATTGTCTCCAATGAAGTTTTTCTACAGCTTTCTCAACCGTAAACAACGTTAACTTCCGTAAACTACCTGTTTCGGATAAAAGAAAGATGTCGGCATCATTTACTGCATACTCACTTACTGAACCTGAAATTTCTTTTCCATTTTCTGTTTTTTTGTAAGACCTTACTTTTTTTAATGCTTTTGAATTGAACAATAAAGTAAAAAACGTACCTATACAATCTACTGTACTCATAAGTACCAAATGACTATCCACGGGGTCGATTAAACAAAATGTTGTATCTGTTTTCGTCATCAGAAATAAATTACTGAAAAGCAATTTTAAATGTAAAACTTAGTGCACTTGAAACTATAATATTAAAGTATGTAGAACTACTTTGATAACAAAATTAGTGAATTTCAAAGCTTTACATGTTACATGTCATTTCCTACAAGTAAATAAATATTCGTTTAAACCCGGATAATTTAACTGCTTGAAATTAAAAGGCAGTATATTTCACATTCATTTATCATGCGACATTATCATTTAGGATTCCCAGGAACTCTGCATTTCCAAACAAAACTATGGAAAATAGAAATTGAGAAAGAAAAAAGTTTACTTTTGACATCTGATCAATGTCAGAAGTCCGAAATTGATACTCCGAATTTCATTAACATTAGCTATACTGTTAAATAAGTTATCATCTTTGAAGGAGATCACAGGAAATCGACAAACAGTTTTTAAATTTCGATACTGATGAGTGCTGCAATGCCAAATATTCTAATAATAAAAAAATTGTTATTTTTTGGACAGGATCCAAATGTACGAACAGGAATACTATGACGTACCAATCACAACAAAAGATGAAAACGTTTAATCGTTCTTCTAAAATTCAAATAAATCAAAGAATAAAATTAAATAAATACTGTCTTAAAAACATTCAAATCGAAACCTGTAAACTACACCGCAACCATTCGCTTCCCATAATCGACCGTTTGGACGACTTGCGAAAATCACCGTCAACCCGCTGTATCCATTTGTATTCATCGGTGCTATGCAGTTATTCTCTTCTCCAGACAGCGATTTCCGTTTCTGTTGATCAGAATAGAAGATAGCACCAAAACGACCTTTCCGTAATCTTTTTCCAACCTTAACTAAGTAAAAAATAAATTTTAATGAAATGCAACTTTCAAGGTTCCATTAAGAATAAAAATATTATTTGCAGATGACCAATATATGATGATGGATTAGGAATAAAATAAACAAATAATTCCTGAAAATCTCTTGAAGAAAAAAAGAAACGATTTACAAAGCAAGAGAAACAAAATATACAAATGATATAATCTAATGGCATCAAAGGCATTCATCCAGTATGCATGAAATTTAATTATCAAAAGGGCTAAAACCATAAACTTTATGAACAAAAGCATGCAACAAAACATCAAAAAGTTCTTGAACTAACCTGAATACAACTGTAAGTTCTCAAATCACAAACACAGCATCGCGTTAAAGTAGAGGCAAGTAGATAATCATCATGTAAATCAAACTGAACTATTTCGCTGTCTGTTTCAAATATAATATCAGTTGGTGAGCGAAAAAAATTGCGATTCTAAAACAATTTAACTTGAATTGATCCTTCAAATCGTGGGACGATGATATCCAATCCAATAACTCGAAAAAACGTCTCATTCAATCTCATTTATAAAGAAAAAAAAAAAAAAAAAAAAAAAAAAAAAAAAAAAAAAACTTATTGGACATAAAAATATAACAAGTCTCACATGAATTAGAGTCCGACTGATTCGTCCTTTTGTATCTCCAGCATATACTTTGGAACTATCATTGCACCAACACAATTCTGTGATATGGATCGACTGACCATATTCATCTGTAAATTTTTTAAATTTAAGATTTTTATGAAAGCTTTACTTTTGATAAGAGAAGCATAGATGAAACTAGCGATGTAAAGTAATGGTATGATCACACAGTGATGTCTATTCTCATTGGAAAGATTTTTTTTGCTTCGGATATTCATTAAAATAAAATTAAAAATTTTGAAACAAGTTATATTCCAAGTATTTCATGGATGAAAAAAACCAGAAACCAAAAACAAGATGTCACATTAAAAAAGTCATGTTATTTAAAGGAAAATTTAATTCTTCGCAAAATTTTTTCGTCTAAAATGCTACTTTTTTTTCCTGATCGGTGCTTCTCCGAATAATAAAAATGCAAATGAAGATTAACAAAATTTACCTATACCAACATGACTATCGGTAGAAAAAAGTGTAATAGGATTTTGACCGATACCAACAAGGACAGTAATTGTTAGAGATCCTCGTTTGCTTGCCGTTGCCAAATATTTCTCATCAGGTGATAGAGATAACTATAAGTGACTGGATTATATCAGCAGTTTCGGTAAATCTGATATAAAATGGGATTTTTATGAAAAATTGTAGAAATTTAACATGACAAGAATGAAAAAAGACTTCAGGTTTTCAACATTCTTAAAGGTAAACCTGAGTCAAAAATCTAGTGTAAAGTTAGGAAGAAGTGAATTAGCGAGAACTTAGCGTCAGTGATAAGGAAAAAAAATATATAGCGACCTTTATAATAGGTCCATCCTTGATGGAAATAACTTGTATTGGAACAGAGCTTATACGATTCCGATATTTCGAAGCAAACCTTGAAAATAAATAAACTGTTCCACTTGTCGATCCAACGGCTAAATAGTGAGCAGACGCATCCAAACAAGTAAACTGAAAATGAAAACATTCTAATTTACTCGGAGTTTCAAATCTTGATCATATCTGATTGTATAAAAAGTCAAGAACAAGAATTCCACTGAAACTGGAATGAGGAGAAAGAAAAACTGCACCTAATCAATTGAAGTTAGAAGACAATAAGAAACTTAAAGATGTAAAAGTTGATTTCGTAAATTAAAATTCTCTTATACGATTTCGACAAATTGCCGGATATAATGAAAACTTATTTCTACAAAGCGTTGGTTTCTATATTTTCTAGTATCTATAACACAACGATTCGAAATGTGAAGTGAAACTTGGGAATTAACAAATGCCCCTACCAAAAAATAATATTAAACCTTAATTCGAGTAGATGAACTAGTTGGAAAGCTTAATTCTTCCAAAGATGTTAATTCAACGAAAAGATGGGTGAGCGGCAAACTGCTCTGCTCGTCTTCTCTCATCTCCTTTGCTGTCTTCGTACCATTACTGCTGCATTCGGGAGTGAAGAAATCCATACCAAAGAGTTTGAATCGAGATTTTAGTTAATGAATAAAATTGATTCCACATCGAGTGATCGAACAAAACCCCTTCTTTTTGCTTATCAACGTTATTCCTGCAACTGGCAGTGCAATAATATATAAATTAAATGATTTTTATGAATATTTCTTTTCGATGAAGTAACAGTGAAAAGCGATTAAATACTGATGTGTTTGATGGAAACAAGATAGCAGTCATACTAACAAATACGACAATCTAACAATGATAATAAAAGCAGCATCAATAATAGTAATAAACAATGATGGTAATAGTAATGCAACAATAACAATGGCGATGATAGTAGCAATGATAATCGTGAAAATGATAACGCTAACAAGAATAGCAACAATAATAATGATAAAATTAATGATTAGCAATAATAGAAAACAGGGTATTACACACAAATATACCGAAATGGAAACTCAAAAATCACCAACTGATAACGATTCTCAGTTATCTTACGAAATTATTGATCATCTTAACAGTGACTGTAGCAAAAGCATACAGATTGACTTGCAGATATGAGCACAATCAAAGCATTGCTAAAACAGTAGAAAGACAAACAAGAAATGACGAAAGAAAGAGAAAATAAGAAATTTAAAAGATTGTGAGATTAGAGAATATAAACTGAGAGAGGACATGAGCATAATCATATGTCATTAAAGTTAACAAACTGAGTGACATCAGGACCATCAGGAAACAAAATCGTTGTAAGAAAATCACTCGAAAATACTCAAGTATCAATTCAATAATTGTTACTGAAAAGAATAATAGTTACTGAAAGAAATAATGAACGAGTATGGAAAATATCTGAAAATATAATAACGAAAAGCAAATATTGAGGAAAATCTCACTGTTATCTTGTAAACACCAAGAAAATACCTCAATAATCTCAGGTCATGCTGAATTAGAACCAAGTGATGGGTTAAAATTTAACTTCAGTGGATCAAGCAAGCGATACTGTATGTTCATTCATAGCAGAAACACTACAACAATGATGATGATAATACAGCTTTCTTCTCTAATGATGATATTGCTCATCACTCAAATCAGGTCAAAGGTTATTCGCGACAGATGAATTGAGCAACAGTAGTGCAATTTGCTGCTGTCGGTCGGCTCATCCTTTCATTTCATGCTGCTGCATTTGTTGGATGGTGCTATCTCGCTGCAACACATAGAGGAAACCCTCAACTGAAATTTGTGAAATTTCAAAGTTTTGAATTCAACTTTTCAAAACAATAGTGAAAGAGTTTGAAGAAAAATCTGGAGGTACATATGTGTAATAGTGAGTAACTTGAGAAGAGATATTTATCAACGTAAACAACGAAATGTCATCGAAATGTAGGGTTGAACTTCCGGAGCGATCGTGTCATCATCACCTCTTCCACAAGTATTAAAGTTGGAAATTTCAAGCAACTGGAAAGCATTAAATCTGCCTCTTAAATTAAAAACAAAAACTTTTCCATAGTCCTTATCAGTGTTCTCACTTTTTAATCTTATTGTTCAGAACATATGTCCTTGCAGTAAATATTTTTCTTATCACCTGCTGAAGCCCCTTCTATTCCGACATATAGAGAATAAATCCTGATATTAGAAACTTATTTAAAGTTTTGAGCACTTCCAGATTTTCCAATAACTGCTTAGGCACTTTAGAAATAAGCAAGTGTTTTGAGTACTTGATAAATATACAGAGATCTACAAAATTTAAAAGCCGACTGAGCAAGGATTGCTTCCCTGTATCATGTTTAACATAAATCTTCTTTCAAACTTGATGATACTTTCAGGACAGAGATAATTTCTAATATTACTGAATAAAATTGATTTAATGGTTCTAACTGAACCTCTTTTGAAAATTAAAGCGGAGAGAATTCTCCACCTTAAATAGTTCATTTTTCCAACTAGCATGGAAATAATTAGTTAACCGAACGTGTTAACATGTATATATCTTCCACGTGCGCAACGTCATCTCGTGTTTATGACGTATCTTTTCGCGTGAAACAGTGAGTTGTTCTCAAGAATATGAAAACAGAGAGAGAGACAACATACACACACATACATCATCCCTCCCGATGTCATGCAATTTCCTCGATTTGATGATATGTTTCACTGTACATTCTTCTGTTCTCCTGCTGCCAACCGGTGCTTTGTCACAATGCATCGGCGTTACGTGCATATATTATTACCTCAGTACCAATGATGTTGTTGTCGTTGTGGCACCGTGCCGAATGAGGGAAGTAATGGGAGCACTCTCCCCCGCGGAACTAGGCACCGGGGAGATACTGATGGATAATTTATCCCCGCGGAATAAGCCCTGGAGAGATACTGATCATCCATCCATCCCCTCCTCGCTTTTACCGCTTCCCATTTCTTATTCACTTACCGATACTGAACAATGATGTCATGACATGTTTCGCTTTGCTTTGTTTATCATTTACCGTATGATGAAGGTTGTTGAGACATTCGCACATTATTTTGCTTATCTCTTCTTTCCTTCCTCTTGTATACGTTTGACCAAAGCGGACTGTTCTGCAGATGGCATCTAACATTTCGTGGTTTGATTTTGATGAATTGAGGATACTCGTGTTAGGCACTCTGTTCCTTATCCTAGAACTACTGTACGTCAAGTGATCACTGGAAGGAATGGCGGGATTTCGTCAAGGATTTGGACTTCTCGAAAACTCCTGTATTTTAGTGGTAAAGAAAAGTTGAGTGTTTTTGGCTTTCTTTGATATGAATGTAACAATTTGATATCATAATATCATACGAAAGCTGAAGAGACTTCTTTCCCTTGCCATCTGAAAGACAACTGTAGTAACAACGAATAGGACGCTTTTGGGTAATAATATGTGTATCCTTACGATAGTCAAAGCAAATGCTTCCCACTTCTGCGTTTTCTAGGCTTTCCATGCTTGCTCTCAAAAAGTAAGCCTTTCAGTTGTCACCTGTCACGCATTACCTTGCATGCACATTTATTACTTGTGTTTTTTTATCAAAATTCTCGTATTAATGAGAACAAAAAGTTAAGTAAGTGTTTTTGGCTTTCTTCAATATGAAGTTTCAGAAATGGAAAGGAAAATTGAAGTTTAGTGACGAAGCATCACTTAACATCTCCTTTTTGATTTCAAACTTTCAGTTCCATTGTTAATGGGCAGTCCATATATTAATTCATTTTACATACAAAATCTTCAAATTTCGATTTGAAGGAATTTAGGTAGGACTAAAGTTATTTCGATACTGGAATTATTTAATCGTGAATCGATTTCAAATGATCGTGGATGATGTCTTAAGGCACTTTTCAAATCCTCATTTTTTTATCTCTTAATGAGTATTTCAGATCTTTGAAGTATTTGTTTCTTGTATTTCTTACTATAAAAAATAATTTGAATGGTATGAGCTCTGATTCTGCTTTATTTAAAAGCTCATTTGAATGAAATGGGATTTAATTCAAATTTCCAAATTAAATCGAACTCAAATTAATTAATTCGAATTTTTTACCAAAAAATAAAAAATTGTTAGAACTTCAATTGCTAAGTACTGAAAAACCAGTGCTGTAATGATGAGGTTTGCATTCGCCCAAAATCCCTTCAGTTGCAAGCATTTTCGGTTCTATTTAATTCAATCTAACATGTTTGCGGAGAATTGCAACTACCAAATTATAGAATTTGCATATTGAATGTTTCATTGTACTTTTGTATAGTGACTTGTAACTTTTTTGTTGTTTCAATCCATTGCGATTTCGGAGTAATGCGGGGTCGTTCTGCGATTAAGTTTTCCTTTCCACGCATTCGCCTGTTCCTGCAGTTTATCACTGGAGTGCTCATTGTTTCGGTATCTATTACTGCATCACTCCTGTCCATTACACTCTTCTTGTTACGTGGACATTTCTCATATTCCTGGCGTAATTCACGTGACAGCAGGAAAAGTGGAGATGATTTCTCTGAACGACGTAGTAAGTTCTTGACTGATTTAAGATTTTAATGCAATTAAAATTATTGATATCGATCTTCCTTTTCCTTGTTTTGTATTTGCAACGCAAATTCGCAAATACATAGCATGAATAATGTCGATCACATAACAAACATATGAGATGTATTACAGGAATCATTCAAACACATTATATGTATGTATATATCTATCTATCTATATAAATGGAAATGTAAATGTTCGCACTTCTATACCTTAAATCTGCGAAAAATTTTTCAATAATTGCTTTGAAATTTTGATATAACTCTCATTCGAATAGACGTGTCTTTTTAAATAGATATATCTACTTGTCTCTTTTATTTATCGCAGGTGTGACGGATAAAAGTTAAGTAAGGAACTGAACCTATTGATAACGTCTATTTCTGTAAGAAATCGAAAGGTGTTGAATATGTTTCATATAAAAAGAAGTGCGTGGATTGCACGTTGTTCGAATGAGCGATGATTTCACCAGTTAAGAAGATGAGGGCTATCAATGATGCGGTATCGCGGTTAAAGAATCTGGCATGTGGTAGAAGCTGGAAGGTGCCAAATTGATTGCAGAATTGATAAAGGCAGAGGATTCACGCATCTCTATAGTGCTTTTTCGTTTATTTGTTGCCTTGTGAGGAATGCAATCGTGTCGCAGAAATGTCGAAGTATTCTCATGTGTCGAAGATAGTGTATAATGAAGTGTTTCATCAAGCAATTTATGGGTAATCTCTCTGACTTCTCATATTAGGTCAAGTCTTGGATTGCTCTTTGTCAAATTTTCGGAGCGATAGTTCACGAAATCAAGAAAGGAAATGAGAGCAGCTGGTTTTTGATTTTCATCAAGAATTATTTTTATTAATAAACAAACTTTTGTATGATTAATATGTTGTATGCCTCCATCCACTCTCAAGAGTTAACTAGATGTGTCCTCGATCAATCTAAACTATCAGTATCTTCGAGGCAATGTGTTCAATAGCTAGTGTCAACAGAACCAGTATCAGCGGCATTTAATCCTAGTTCAACTTCGAAGACGGTTTCGGCAACAGTCAGAAAAATCAACAGCAATGATGATCTAGAAAAAGAACGACAGTCACACAAGTATGACAACTTACTGAGCTTTCAAACTGTTAGTATCTTTTATTATTTATCATGTATTTTTTATTTAATCCTTAAGCTTTTTTTCCCCAATAAAGGGAAAATCATGGCATGCAAGGGATCATAAAATTGAAACAGCGCGACATAGTTTCAAAAGGACCAAGAAGCCATAAAGATAAACATGTTTACCGCCAAAACGCTCCGATTCACATATGGTTTGAATGACGAATAATGAATTTTTAAACAGCAACAGCGACTCAATCCCTTCTTAAACAAGATGAGATCAATCAATCATAAGGAGACATAGTAAGGAGGAGGAAGATCCTCGAAGGATTTAAATGGTCAGGACTTCGGAGCTTAAGTAGGTTTTGTTCAGGACTTTGGAGCTTAAGTAAGTAGGTTTTAGTCACAGATCGACGGTAGCAAGAGTCCAGTTCAAGTTCAAGTTCAATCACAAGTCGATTTCGAAGATTGAGACAGTAGAAGTCACAGTTCAACGCACAAGCAATAGTTAACCATGATAACTGTACACCGTGCATCTAAATCAAGATGAATGCTTCTTTCTTGCATGTTAGTAAATGTGCCCGGTCCAATTTCCTTCCAGCAAATTGAAAATTGTCAATGGCGTTGCAGAGCCATTTTTCGCGGTACATGTAAGCTTTAAATTTATTGGAGAAAGATCAATACTAGGATATATGCATTAATGATGCATGCAACACTTCACACACAAATCAGATTCGTGCATTGTTTGCAATCATATTGATCGCTTGCTGTTAACGAATTATGGAAGAAATATGAATCGCACACAGGTGAAGATATTTTCCGTCGAATACGCAAAGAAATTTTCGTCCTTCAATCATGACTTTTCTTTTCTTTGTTTTTTTATTCTTTCTTTTCATTAATTATACTGAGCCATAGCAACGCGTTTACATAAAAAGTCTACTCTACTTCATCTCCAACAGAGTTATGGGAGAATATAAATAGCACATGGCGGAAGATATTTTCCATCGAATTCGCAAGGAAAATTAAAAGATCAACATGCATTTTATAGCAGAAATTTATTACGAAGTGTTGAAAATGATTAAAGATTTGTGCTTAGAAATCGCGAATAAAGTTCTCAATCAATTGAGAATACCATCACCGAATTGATCTGCTGCTGCTTTGTTTGATGTAGAATTGTATTGTGAACAAAATTATAATACGGTGATCTTTTGTCATATGTGCATATTTCTAAGCTAACGCTTGAGTAAAAAGGTATTTACGATTAAATTATGCAAACTGTTAATAACGGGATTGGAAAAATCTTCTTTTTAAATGCGCCCAGGAGGAACTGGTAAAACGTTCTTAACTAAATTGATTCTGGCAGCAATTCGATCCCCAGTGATATAACTTAGCTCTTGCATCGTCCGGAATAGCTGCGGAATAGCTCCGGAATTTCTATCAGGTGGAATTTCTCATTCCGCTTTAAATTGCTATTGAACATGCAATTCGTTGAAACTTTCATGTACATCATTTCCAAAGCATCCGACATAAGAGAAGTATTGCAGAAAAATAAATTTAGTGTTTAGAATAAATGTACAATGGCGCACAAAAAATCCTCGAGGTTCTTGATCGATCTTTGCAAGATTCGCACGAAATATCAGAGCAATTGGTAACGCATTAATATTGCTTACAGATTTCAAGCATCAATCGACATTAGCAGGAGAAATAAATGCTTGCCAGAAATATTCTACTTTGTGGCGACACATAAGGACCTTAAAATTAACTGCAAATATGCGTGCTGAACTGCAAAACGATCGATCAGCTGAGATATTCTCAACAGCTGAGATATTTTGAACCAGTCAACAATTAAAAATTGAATTATTACACCCTTTGTTAATTATCGCTATCTTTATAGTTACTTTCTTAGATATCCACCTCTTTTAAGATAGAAATAGGAAAATGTTACGGTATTTTTGCAACTTTTTTATTACAATTAATTGCTGCAAAAATTAAAGACGGATACCACTTGATCTGACTCAAGATGAATTTCAATACCTCATAACTTCTGCAATTTAGTGGCGTCAAAAGAAGAATTGGTTGAAAAAGTATTTTCTAATATTCAAACCAATTACAAGAATCATGATCAACTATATGAAAAAGCTTTTCTTGCAGCTAAGATCAAAGACATCTACGAATTTAACAATATTATTCAGTCTAACATTCAAAGCGAGGCAATTACGTATAAGTCCGTCGACACTGTTGTAGAAGCAGATGAAGCGATTAATTATCCATTCACTCGATCTACCGCGGATGCAACCGCAATTACTGCAATTAGAAATCGGCGTGCCAATTATCATTTTGTGAAATATCAACCAGCCAAAACTTTGCAACTTACAGTAAAAAAGTTAATGAGGCTTACAGTAAAAAAAAAATTGTTGCTTTTATGACGTTAATGAGAAACGTCATAAAAGCAACAATTTTGACAGGACTTTTCAGAGGTGAAAATGTCCTCATTCCTCGCATTGCTATGATTCCAGCGGATTCTCATTTCAGTAACAGATTGCAATTCCCAATTCGATTGGCGTTTGCATTCACCATTAATAAAGTTCAGGCTCAACCTGTAGAATTGTGCGATTTAGATCTAGAAATGGATTACTTCTCATATAGACAATTAGATATTGCGTGATCCAGAGTTGGCAAACCAGACAATCTCTATCTACACAGATAACTGCTTACAATCATTGTGAAATTTAACATATTAGAAACGTGTGCTTTTTCTTTTCTTTCTTTTCCATTCAACCGGACTGAGCCACAGCAATTCGTTTATAAAAAAAGTATATGGAAACACGCGAATGCAACGTTGTATCAAAATTTCGAAACCATCGATAGAAACTTCCGGGGATTTAGGATTTTGAACAAATGAACATTTGCATTTTTATTTATATTGTCAAACAACACGTAGCCAAGTCCAGCTAATATACATATATATTGTTAAGCGAATAGGATAACTTGTCTCTAGTGTATGTTATACAGGAACACATCATATCGCGCTTGATTTAGGCACTTTTATGAAGTATTTTTACCGCTAATTTATCGATTCCAAATCTCTTTATTTCATATTTTGTTTGGAACTGTGTCACAGAAAGTTTATCAGAAACTTATCTTTTGCAGAAAATCGCTTGTCTGATGAATAAATATTTCCACATATTTTTTTTATCAGATACATTATTTTTCGTCATTCTTTCTTTCACTGATATAGTCATCTTGTCAATCAATGCCAATTGCAGCGTAATATATTAATCATACTGACCAATATCGAATATTGTATTAGTATTTATTGTAACATTTTTAAAAAAAAATTAGAATTTGAATTATATTAGATGACTATATCAGTGAAAGAAAGAATGACGAAAAATAATGTATCTGATGAAAAAAATGTGTGGAAAATTATGCATTGTTCCTCAGACTTAAATCTGTCTAGTGAGTGATTAATTCCTGTATATTTTGTTCGCTTTGTTTAATGTATCAATCTGTACATTCACTGGATTAATACTTGATTACTTCATTTTTGGAAGTGATAAAATAAGTCTTGTTATATTTAACAGATTGCTTTCGATGGCACTTAAAAGTCTTATATTCCTCAAAGTCGGATGTTCTTAATCGCTTCATCATAGAATTCCTTTCCAGTCATTTCGATTTTAATGCGATTTCCGAATTATCAGCTCCAAATCTTGAATTTGTTGCCCAATAATGTACTACATCAGCTCCATGGGTATCAAATATTATATGAGAATGATAATATTACTCATCCTTTTGATTTACTCATCTTTTTTTTATCATCTTAATTACTTTCCATCGTTAATTAGGCTGTTAATTTAGAGCTGATCCGTTGTTTCCAAAATAATTCGGAAAAAACTTTTCGAATTGTTGAAAATTTTCCTGGCAATTTTGCTGAACTTTTCGAACTTTCATAGAAACAGTTGGTTTTTATTTTTATTATTCATATGTTCCATTTTTTATATGAACAATAATAAAATCCGATAAAATGATCCAATGTCTTTTTTACAGTATCTGATTTGCTGCAATCTAAACTTTCTGCTGCGCGGAATCTAACCAGCAAATCATTGATAATAACACGATCTGTGCTGCTTCATCAACGTGACGGATTGTACCTAAAGATTTTATTTTTGAAAAAATGTGAAACCAACGTGAGTGATATACGACTGCAAGTTAGTGCTATCATACTTCCGCTGATTGTTCAGATTTCATCACCGTATTATACAGAGCTTTCGAATTGTTAAATGGAGTGAGGTTAATTGAATTGATGTGTCATCGAGAGCATACCTGAATAAAAAAAAAGAGAAGCGGAAATCCTTGCTAATCAAACAATAAAGAATATAATAAAATGAAATTTTGATTACTCGAAGTTCATCTTTGCTTTTGATTTTTTTTCAATTAAATTCCTCTGAATCAATGTTGCTTAGACTGACTCGAAGCAAATTTTATACCCAGTGGTAAAACATATTGAAAGTGATGATTGTCCATGGAACTGGGCTCCGGGATGCGCGTGGTCGTCGTTTATTGCAGCTGCAAAATTGGATTTATTTCCCAGTCAAATTTTTGCGAGTTTTCAAATTTTCCTCAAAAAATAAAATTTTTTTGTAATTTCAGCTCATTAAATTTAACAAAAATTTGCAAAAGCAAATTTTTTTAACTTTTGTTTAGTGATTGAAAACGAAGAATATCTTGACTGTGTGAGGAATTTTGGGTCCTTTCGAGAAAAAAAGATTAATGTCGCATGATCAAAATTTTAACAATTTAAAGATTGATAATGTTGTTGATAGTGTTTGTTGCGTTACTACTGTATGATATATCTCATTTTAGCTTAATTTCAATAGCGATGTCGTTGAATTACATTTGGAACCATCACACAATATCGAGAACATAATTTTTGCTGTGTGTATTCAGCCTCTTTACTGGTTAGTTCATAGAAATTTAGGAAGAACACGCAATAAGGTTGAAAAAGTGGTAGCATTCCTTAGATGTGGAAGGAATCGGACGATTCAGAATTTCTGTATAGTTTTGGGGCACTGAAGACAATTAAAGAAGTAGTGAAGCATTTGGAAATTTTGTACAACTAAACGTGCAAAACATCTTCAAGTACGAACAAATCACGGTACATCCCAATAGTTGTTGCAAGGTCAGAGAACTGCGTAGCTGGTTTTACTAGCCAGATTATTCCCGGAAGTCACTTTAAGTTACGTTATCCTTTTCGTCTCAATTTCACGTAGATTCAAGTGTCAGTTAGTTTCAAGCGAAATTTATTTCACCTTATTAGACGTTGTTACGCATTCAGAATTTCTCTTTGCTTACTTTTCATCTACAATTATGAAACTTTTCAAAAGAAAAAAAAGGTGCGAAACTAAAATGGGTTAAAATAATGCTTACCTTACTGGAGTATACATCTATCCTCTGATTGTAAGGAAATACGATCTTTGTTCCTTGAGTCATTTGTCCTACAAATTTTCAGATCCTTTTGGAAGAGATGCCTTTGTAAAACTTTTTATGTTTCCTAGAAAATGCTATGATTTTAAATTGGTAGAATCGATTTATGTAGTAAACAATTTCAAACAATTACTTTTGATGATGCAGGTTTTATCAATAACTATCTAGAATTTACCGCACTTCAGCAAAAAGTGCGGTAAATTTTGGATAGTTACTGTTATGATTCAAAAGCAGCTATTTGGAATACAATGCATTCAGCTGTTGAAATATCTTCACAGGTGAATAACATTAAAGTGAGTAATAGTCTCAAAGATGAAAAGAATCGATTTTGTTTTTACCGTGATGATAACCTGATGATGTTTTATAAGATAGTGTTACTACACAATGACATGCAAGGAGGAATCAGAGATACGCTTCACCTGAAGGATAGTTTTCTTGACAGATCACTTCGATTTTTGCAGATAAAAATTTTGGAACACATCTGATTCCAGAAAATTGAGTGTGAGAAAGACCGATTCAACTCTTTGCTAGAACAGGCTGGTTACTGATCCAGTAAAAAAGATACAGGACAAAGTGTTGATAGGGGAAAGGAAAGAGAAGTGTTCTCAAAGGACGTAGACCATCGTTTTAGTCGATCTTTTTAGGCATAATTAACGAAAATATCTCTGTTTTTCGGTAATTTCAGGTACGCCGATTGGCTTCAAGTAATAGAATTCATTGAAATATGGATGTCTCAAGGCGTCAGCCATTTCTTCTTCTATTTTTATACTACTTCACAGATCGTCATGGATATACTACAATATTATGAGACGAAGGTTTATTATCACACATTTACATATAGACGGATGACCCAGATTTCTAGGGTCATAGGACAGCGGGATTAATATGCATTAGCTTATGAAATTTTATAATCTTAGCCATAATATAAGACTAAGCTGTAATATCTCAAGCCATTTCGAAAATTAAATACCCAACTTCTATTTCGATCTATTTTAGCTACTCTCTCACTTTCTAATATATAGTTGGTTGAATCAAATCAGTCTCTTTATCAATATTTCTTGAATGATTTCAGGGAATTGTAACATTACTACCGTGGAGATCATTTCCTACTGGAGAAGATGAAAATCCGAACAAAGATGTGTACAGGTAATTTCTTAATGCAATCAATCTTTCTCTTATGAGATGAAAGGTCACGCAAGAAAATGAAATTTTCGTCTTTGGATATTGCAAGTTTTGCCTATTTTTTACGAATCGATTTTCGATTGATGGAATAGGTTAAACAAGTAAGATTCTTCCATGAAGATGCCTCACTTATCTATAAACTTTATTGTATTCTTATCTTCATTAATGTGTTTCTATGGAGTTCTATCATCAAAAGAGCATTATGCTTTCATGAATACTATGAAATCAAGTAGAAAGTAGTGCAAATCTAAACAAAGCCAACATATGATCTGATATTTCCAAGTTGAATTTTATGCAATAGTAAAGTTGTTTTAAAGTTTACTTCCACTTATGAAGAGTGATTCTTTTAGAACTTAGCGGTATAAATAAAGTTAAAAATTAGAACACATTTAGACTGGCACATAGTCTTGCAAACAATGATTGTTTATGGCGTTCACAGGGTGCTCGTTTTGTTGCATTCGTCGATTTGGATGAATATATTCTCACTATGAATGGGTCAGTTGGATTCTAAAATTGAACATGCTTAAGCTAAATATTCTATTCATAAATCTACCTTTAATTAGTAAAAAGAATTATTAAAATAGAAGAAAAGAAGAAAATTTCAAATGATTAATCTCAAACTCTTCGGTTACCGTAAATCAGATAACTTATTGGGATGATCAGCAAACAGATTATAAGTCGAAACAGTAGAGGATGAAAAATAGGAAGGTTGAAAGAAACTAAGGATTTAATATATATCAAGTACTTGACCAGAGAATTGAATTAAATTTCAGAGTTCCTCTCATTGCATTTATTGAAAAAAAAGCAGAGCAATGTCCGCGATGTGGTAGTTTTGCCGTGATACATAGAAAAATGTATTATTCTTCTCCTCGACCTCGCAGTTTGTTTAATTTTTTCTTTTTTCTTAAATTTAAATGTAGCTAAAATTTCCAATATTAAAGATTTAAGGGAGATGCACAGATTTTTGGGCAGAAGTGATAAGATTCCTTCAAATTAATTCTTTGACTTCAATCTGTATCAAGTGGTTACAAAGAGAATACTGAACTGCTCCAGGTGAATTTCACTGGGATGATATAAAGTTTGAATGGTTAATTAATACAAGTTATGGATTACCCGAGAAAGACGGACCACATAAACAAATAGTACAATCGAAAACAGTTTCAATTATCTCGACACATTCAACGAGAAAAAGCTATCCCGGTTACATCGATGTTAATGTAGGTTTATTTTGCACGGAAATTAATGATTGAGTGATAAGATGAAAAGCGGAATTGATGCGGGAAAATATAGGATCCCGGGATTTCCCATAATAATGAATGTTAGAAATAGCTTTATATGAGCAGCAAAAGTTTTCGCTTACATCGTATGGGCGAATAATATTCAATGCAAGAAAATAATCCATTAGAGTATGGAGTTTTTAGTATATAAACTTTCTAAGATAGAAATGGTATCAACAACTTCTATTTAATTAACTTCTTAATATTTCAAGGAAGCGATTTTTTAGTGCTTTGAAGTTTTCTATACACTTCAATGTAAACTCTATTAATAAATTTTATTTGTTCTTTAACAGATTTCAGTTTTTCCAATGCTTCGTTGAAAAGGAACATATTTTATGATAAGATGATTTCCATTTTTTGTTCATTACTAACTTCCCTTCATTTTGAGCTCAATTCATCCGAAATTGCCTTGTTACATGCATCTCATAAGTGGTCCGAAACTAATCATCCTGTGAGTAACGTTAGTATTTCACCAAGTTTTTTTGTCGATGCTTTACCATCTCTAAATATGGCTTTTCGTGAAATTGGCCGATTGCTGTTTAAAAGTAAAACAGTCAGAATTGAAAGGACATTGCAGATGGAAATCGCTAAATGCACTAATCAGTAAGTAGCTATTCTATTTCCTTTTGAATATATGAATTTCTTCATGAAATTCGTCCTGAAAACATAACTGAATTATTACTGAATATAATTGATCAATAATTGATCAATTGAATCAATGATTTCAATGAAATATTCTGTAAGTTCGTGAATTCTTCCAGGAAATTCATGACAAATATACCAAGAAAGTTCTGCATTGAGTTAGCTCTGGTGCATTTTCATCTTAAAGTCATTGCTGTCTTGATATTACTTTATTGATTAAAAAGTTCTTCAGATGGCATATGAATAAATGTAAATCAATTGATACGTGTCAGGCAAAGATGGTTGATCAACCAAGATGGGTTTATGCGGAGAATTTCAGCGGTAATCAATATCAGCTTATATAAATTAATAATTTTATAATATTGTTGTGTTTATATATTTGAAGAAAAATCTTCCTGTGGATAAAACTAATCGATTACTGATAACATTCTTCAATGCTTGGTGTTTTTGGAACAATAATCGATTTATGGATGCTAGCATTATCGCAGGAAAGGATGATTCTCTTCCAGAAATCTCACAAAGAATAATTCCTTTGCACTAAGCTTATTCGTTGATCTTAGAAATCGGATAAATCTTTATATCACTGTTGAATGATAGGATTTAGCAAATTAAACTTTCCGAGCGTTTTTGAAGCCTTCTACTTATTATGGTGTAACCGTCGGTATATTATTTTCATATTAATCATTGCTGTTCGACTTTTTATCTTTTAATTTTTTATCAGATTCAAAAAGGTATTTCATATTTTCCAACATTTTAATCTTGTATTTTTTTCCTCGCATAATACTATTTCTGGAAAACTTAAATTTTTAACTTTACTATAAAGTTTTCTACTTGCTTATTACAATCACTCCTTATATTCCCTCGTTTGAATTTGTCTTTATAGTTTTCATTTTCTGTAACTTCAAGGATTCTTCAAGTGGTTAATTGGCACCACCGCTTTTCATTAAAATTTCATGCAGCCGCTCTCAATCCTCAAATAACAATGCTTTTGGTATCTCCGACCATTGATATTTTAGCATTTACTCCAGCATCCATTTTTCATGTCGCAATTAAACTCATAGGTATACATCTATAAAAGAAACTATTTGTACTGAATATCGCAGATTATTCCGAATTTGGCGGAGATATCACTAAATCCATGGTAACGAAAAAAGATTGTCTGATAAGTCGAAATTTTAATGAGCAGAACAGCAATAACAGATATAGCTAATAATTAACCAATCAGTACATAGAAACAAAGAATAGAAAACAATTTCTGCATGTGAAGAAATTAACAAGCCGCATGAGAATCTTGGTTATCCCTGCGAAGAACTGGATTATCAATTCCAGTTCGCAAGGATTTTCAAAAGAATATATGAATAATACCGCAATAGATTGGATAGACTAGAAAATTTCTCATATCAATTTCTTACATCATCATTTCATGTCATTATTACTTCTGGTAAGAAATATTCGAAAATTATCCTAACTTTGCTCCATGTTATCAATGCCGGTTCGTAAAACAGTCTTCAAACATCGCACTGTACACTACCAGATCCAATTAAAAATGCATGATGAATTTCATCGAAAATCCTTGCAAAGAAAATTTTTTTTACAAATGTCATCAAAATTTAATATCAGAAAGGAAAAAGTTATTCAGTTACAAAACCATGATAAAATATTTCTGTAATATTCGTATTATATAGGCTAGGAACAATACCCGAATAATAACTTAGATATGCAGATAAGAAAAAAATTGCAGTACGCTAAAGAAGAAAGAAATTATACAAATAAGTGACTTGTTCTTTAATCAAGTACGAAAAAAAAAAGTAATATATGCGCGCTTATAATGTTTAAAATGTGAAAAAAATAAATAAAATTATAAAAAACTGCAGGGAAATGAAACAAATTTTCAACTTTATTTTATATTTGTGGTTGAGGACTAGCTCGTGCCGGTGACGACTGATAACTGACGCCTTTTCGGCCACGCAATGAAGGGATTCGTGTTGGTCGATCGCCATCTACTGAAACATCTGAGCTTCGGCTTACCGGTCGTGACAAATCCAATATATCACCATGAGATCCTGAACGTGACACATTGCCTGAAGCGCTTGGTCGCCTGATTTTTGAATCTAGAATTTATGATAACAATAAATGATAAAATTTTAATATAATAACTTGTTTTAAAGTAACAAAAAGATAAAAAATAATGCGAATATAGAAGCATGCACTATCCGAATGGAATAACCTATTATCAGCTATATAAAAGAAGTGAAAACTTCAATAAAATTAAAAAATAATGATACCAGAACTTGAAGTGATCGTGGCAAATAATTTTGTGGTAAAATTTACTGCCAGATATAACCAATGCTTCATTTTAGAAAAACTGACTTGAGAAATAATTTTGTCCATTCAATTCACTTGGTCTTCTATTTGACGGTGAATTACGGTAGACAGTTGGCGAATGTCCAGTGACATACATCGGCATACTACGCTCAGTTTTTTCCCTGATCTGAACTGATTCGACATTACGGAAATGTATCCTTTCGCAATTAAAATCTAATTGGTTTTTTTTTTTTTTTTTTTTGGTTTGAAAATGGAGCTTCTTCTATTTTTTTTGTTACATTCTTTTCATTTATTAACATTCTAATCAAGCTTAGAATGAATGTAAACTTTGAAGGTTGATAATAAAAGTTCATTGGACCTCAAATACAATTTTCATCTATATTGCAAATGTTGGCATGCGTAAGTTATGCATAGCCAGTTTTTTTTTTCTTTTTTTAAATTGCTATGTTTTAAGATATAAATTCGTAAAGAAAAAAAGAGTTATGTAAATAAGAACACAAATCAGCAATTACTTTTGTAATCGGACCAGGAGTTGCCTGGAAACGAGACTGCAAAAGTGATTCCTGAAAACTACGAATTGGTGAATCACGATTCGGTGTTGATCTGGCCGACTTGGTGAATGTTTCCATCGTATCATACGCATCTTTAGGTCTAACATCATTATAGAAATTGCGTTGCAGATCGAGATTCGTTCGTCCTTTAGCTAAAGGCAAAAAATACAAGTTCTGAGAAACTTGACAATGTATTAAGAATATAATTTCTAGCATATAATAACTCACCGCGACAAGGATCATGTTTATGTAGAAATTCCTCCAAGGCGACCCATCCACCACCTACGCGAACCATAACTGTTGATCGAAGAATACGGACCATACGTTTAATTTGTGTTTCACCAAACTGGAAAACTTGATAGTCTGGTATAAAACACAGTATCATAATATCCCTTACCAGGCATATGAAAGGAAGAGCAAAGAAGTATGAGCATCTCTAAATGAATCTTTTCAATAAGAAACTGAATTCATCGAAAGGGTAAACGAAGTACGCACAAGTCCCTGCCTAAAAGTTTTCAAGCAAGCCACAGCATACTATAATACTGTTAACAAATCTATGAATCGATTTCATTAATCCATTAACTCGAATTGTCATTAGTGACTAATTTTCAACATTCCTCAATGTTTTATAAAATACTTCATGCAGGTTTTTAAAACTAAAAAGTTTACTACCGGACATTTTAGGATATGCTTGCAATATAAAAATTCCATCAATTTCAAATAAATAAGTTTCGAAGTTTCGCACTAATCGCGATTATTCTATGTATTTATTTAAATTTGGTTTAGGATTGCCAATATTGCTAAGTGTCAACCAAATCTGTTTTATTCGTTTTGCATTTTCCAAAATCTTGCTTGGCAAAATTTTGCAAAATAATTTGATTAATATGATATATTTATGTGACAAATTTCACAGAGTCATGATAAGAAGAACAATGATGTTTTCATAAAATGCATGAAATAGTAAAGATCAGCTCTAGTTTCAAATGCCTTATTAACTGAATGCAATGTTTTAGTCTAATCTATGAATTCCAAATAAATTTGAATATAACCTCAAAAAATCGCATCAACTTTATTGGGAGAAATTTTATTATAAAATAACAAGAACTTCTAATCCTTTTCATTCTTCACTTTGCATATGCCTTTCCACTTCGTGGTTACTTATCAAAAAAGAAGTTCGCAATTAAGCTTGTAGAATATCTATTTGGTTAGAATAAACGACTATTAGCAAAAAAACTAAATAAAGAATTTACGCGATAATGTCCGTCGCCCACTTTCTGAATCTTATATCGATTAATGCAATTACATCTCTCCGTCTGCCTTACAACTTCTTCTGTAATCTTTTCACTGTCCGTTTTTTGCTTCATCGGTAATTTCTAAATGAAATAAGAAGTTAAGCAAAGTAAATCGGTGAAACTGCAGTTTATCAAAATGGAAGAAACCATCTCTTTAGAAAAGTACCATAAAAACTTACTTTCGAAAATTCAGAGCGAAGCTTCGCCATAAATTCTTTTGAATCAATCATTCCATCACCTTTATCAAATTCATCCGCAACTTTCTCCATTTCTAGTCGAGTAGTAGGGAATTCTAAAATAAAATTCGAATTTCTGACCACTCTTGAAGATCTTAGCAAAGACTATAAATATAAATTAAATAGTCTAGAAAGACTTACTGGATGCTATTATACCATCAATGAAAGCAGCTCGAGGAACTCTTCCAGTTCCACTTTTATCGATTCTCCTAAACAGATCGGAAATCCGAGCTTTTCCAGAATCAGTCCATTCCAAATATCGTTCACGCCATTCCTCGAACGAAAACGATTCCAGTCTTTTCACCTTAAAATTTCCAAAACCGACTAAATTTTAGTGAATCTAAAAGATAATGACAATGATAATATTAAAAAGGAAGATCACGAAAGAATCTTTTTATTATTATTCTCATATTATTTTTTTCTAATGCTTTTATGTTGTTTTTCTTGTATTTTTAAAAAAGTAAAATTTGTTTTTAAGAAAAGTAAAAAATTATGATTGGGTTTTAATTAGTTATACCCATATTCATTGTAAAACAAATGGAGACCACGAAAGATAAATGATCTTGCCAGTTCTAATGACCAATTTTTGGCTTAGGGCTGTCATCAAAACTTCGCACTAAAGCATTTGCTAGACTACAATATCATAATTTTAATCTCCTACTATCCATTTCTTTTCTTTATCTTAAATAGTCATTATCATTTTTTTTTGAATTAGATTAGAAATCTTACAATGAGAAAGCAAAATCTAGTCCAATGGCTGCAATGATAGATTATACGAGCATTGATACCATAATAATAAAAGAAACTTCCATAAGGAAGCATAATTGTTATAAAAGATGTGGAATGAAAACGAGAATCGTAAATAAAAAGTTGAAAAATTTGACCTCCTCCGAATAATCTTTCATTTCGCGTAATTGGCGGCCATAATCCATTGAATCAATCCATAGCTTTTTCCATCTACTGGATAATTGATCGGATTTAGGATGTCGTATACGATTTTCATGCCTGACGAAGACAGTACATTAATGCAGGAACAATAATAATTAGCATTATAGCAATAACATAAGTAACTTGGATTAATACTTTTGAAGTGCTTTGCCATTCTTCTTTTTCACTTTCTCTTCTACATCAAACTTTCGTCGACTCCTTGTTGCCTCATCAACTAGTGTCTGTTTTTCACGTAAATTTCTTTCGAATCGTTCGTGATTATCAATAAGTCTAAAACTATGAAAAACCAGTAAATTCGAAGAAACTAGATTCATCTCTCTTTGCTGCATATTAAAATTATTCTTTTCTAAGTTCATTCACAGCAAAACACTTTAAACATTAAAAAATAAACCTATTAAGAGCATCTATTTCCTGTGGTAATGATGTTCCGTTTAACATTTTCAATTCAGTACTTTTTTCTTCAATATACTTCAACAAATCAGCAATCATTTTCTCCCTGGCACGAAGTTCATTAAGTTGCTGAAATCGAGGAATAAAATATGGTGAAAATATGAATCTTTTTTTAAATCTCTATATTGCAGAAAAACATTTTTTACTGAATTCAACCTGAACTCAAAAATTGAAGAATCGGAATTTCCAATTATTCTTAAGTTTCAATAACTATCATCCAATCAATTTATAATTTCTGGATGAATCTAAGTAACTGAGCAGAAAAATGTCTTATGTAACAACAACTTCAGCACTAACCATCTCCAAATCATCCCGCTTGCTATCAACCGCATTCGTTACTTCATCCCATCGATTTTGCAACACTTTCAACCAGTACTTCATTGGCTGCATTGCAGATGGATGACATTTGGATTGTATATCCTCTCCAGTTTTCTTGATGGATTGCATTAATGGCTTTTTATCATCCATTTCTTTATGCAGCTGTGCTACTTCATCCATCTGTTCCAGAATCTCATTTTCATCTTCAGTCATTTGACTCTAAAAGTAATTTTGAATAAAATTATTTCTTATGCTCGTGAAGTTTCCATATTACATTTATTGCATTACTCTGACCTACTACATCTTCTTGAGCAATTACTGGCTGATGTTTTACTAAATTGTATTTAATTTATGATATGCAATATTTTCCGAAATTCTTGAACTTGCTGTTTTATTTTTTAAATGCCCGATATATGTGTACTATGCACATCGGAATCAATAGCATGTAGCTAAAGAAAAACAGATAAGCTTAGGATGGCTGTGCACAACATAATGTGCATTTCAATGACACCGAAAGTGTCACAGTTTAGATCCAAAAAAAAAATATCAATTTGTTATTGTTACTGAAATGAAATAAACATAAAAACATGCCTTTGTTCTTAATCTTGTTTCAATCTTTGGCAGAAAATCCAGAAATTCATGAATTTCATCACTGAAATTTTTGGCAACATCGTAAGAAACTTTCACTTGTTCTTCTCTTCTCTTTGCCAGTTCTTCCAAAAGGACCCAATCCAAATTCACTTTCTCCACCTTTTCTCTCAAGCCATTCAACGAATCATCTTCTTTTTCCAGCATCTGAAACATTAATATAATATGGGTTGAGATAACAATTAAATTTTATTCACTTAATTATAGAAAAAGAAAAACAAAATATGTTTTATGAAATAAAACCGTAAAATATATTTAACAAAACCTGCTGCGCACGCTCCTTCACCGAATTCAACGTATCTCGATGAGCATCTATTTGCTCCTTTAATTCATTAAGCTCATCGCGTAATTTGCTTACTGTCTCCAAATCACCATACACCGGAATGGTTTCCATACTCTGCAAATTAGGCAAAGACTTTTCGAGCCATTCTCGGAGTGAGGATAAAGCTTCATCAAACTGTCCACATGCCAACAATGCATCTTCGATTGATCGTTGTCTATAATATGACAGATGTGAGATTAAGAATTTCAATTAATTTTCCCAAATTATTACCAAGAATGCCGGACCTTTCTTAATCATACTTGTTGATGTTGACATCAACTCATAAATAAATTGCCCACAATTTCAGTTATTAAACTTCCATCCTTAATTTACCTATTAGAATAACTGAATTTCAACAATAATGATAAAATAATAGAAAGGAGTCAGTGAACAGCAAAAGAATGGGTATAAAAAAAAACTTAGAAAAAATTTATATAAAAATTTTAATTTATATATATATATATATATATATATATATATATATGTGTTTAACACCTAATGTTTTTTTTCATTTTTTTCAAATTTAATTCATTATCTTTAAAATTATCCTTAATTAATAGAATTAATCAATTAATTAAGTCAATAATAGAAATTACTTTTGCAAGGTAGCATTAACCAGCTGAGTCCATTTTTCCTTCAACATTTCATTCATTAAATCGATTCCTTCCTGCTCTTCACGTGGAGCATGTTCTGAAAGTGCCCTACCTCGTTTATATGTTGCTTCATATGCTGCTTGTTGTTCCGTCAGTTCATGCTGGAACTTCCTATGCTTTTCCAGATCAATTCGCAACCGATCACCGGATACTGTCTGGAAATATTATATTAATTATCAAAAATTTCAAATCTTATCGACAACAAGAAAAAGTATTTTGCATAAATCAAATATAATTATAATAGTTGACATATTTTTTGATCAGAGTCAATTAATTGCTTGATGGAAAATAACACAATACATTATTTTAAAATTTACAACGAAATGATTGATGTGAGTCCTATTTTTCATCCTATAACTGTCCATTTAATGTTTTATCTCTGCTATCTGAGGTAAAAAAAAAAAAAAGAAAAAGAAATGCAGTAAAATCTTGTAAAATAAAATGACTTATTTTCGAATTATTTTTCAACTTGTTAAGGCAAATTTTCGTTTGCTCGCTTTTATCAAGATTGACATCACGCCTCTAAGTCACCATTTTTAAGGTGCTGATATTGAAAATGTAAGTATATATTTCTTCTATGGCATCGATAATGGTATGAATTTGTGACATTTGATTAGTTGTAAGTATTTTGCATTTCCAAAGTTCGATCTTTTATTTTTCTCTGCTGATTTAATTAATTTCCAGCATGAAAATAATTATGGAATTGCAGAATATCAAATTTTTGGGGTTAAATCTTATAAAATCAAAAGATACTTCAATTTTACCTGAGGTTAATGTGCAGAAGAAGTACTAATCAAAAAAATTGTAAACTTCCCCGATCCTCAGCTTTTGAATTTTCTAACTCTATTCCAGCATGATTCTACTCTTCCCTAATTGAGCTTCAATTTTTGACTAATTGAGAATTATATTACAGGATATTCTATTAATTTGCTAAGAATTCATTCATGGAAAACAATCCGTTATTTATGGATAGCTAGAAACTGATTCCTAAGTGTAATGGGGGCATCCTACTCTATGATTTTCAGCATTTCCTGTCATTCTAGAAATGATTAATGTCCTGCGCTAATAATGAAATTTTTTATAAATAACCTCATGTACATATAATAATGCTTTTCCTTCACAGTTTTTTGCCCGAGCAAAATGTTTTTGTGTAAGTATAATAAATACCTGAGCATATTGATCATTGACCCATTCAAAACTCGAAGTTATCCAACTGACTAATTGAAAATGAGATACAAAATAAAGTCGAGCTTCCTGTAATGCAAGATCTAGTTGTTTCATTCGATCAGCACATCTCGAAGCAACCTTATCGAATCGATGCTTAGCCGAAACAAGCAAATTCTTGATTGGTATAGCATCTTTTTTTTCACAATAATACTGCACTTTGGTGCCTTTGCTATTCAAATCAGTCATTAATTCTCGATAGTGTGATACCTGAAAAACGCTAGAATTGTGAGTCAAGGTAGTAAATATACAGACTAATGAATCCCTCTTCACTGAAATACATTTCCTGCACTGCTGCTACCATTTGTAACGTCCGTCATGCCTTGGTCCATTATTTCTATATTAGATAATTGACAAGAAAAATTCCTCTAAGATCCACCAGACATTCACATGCAACAATCTGCATGCTTTTGCTATCATCCAAAATTTCACCTCAGCTTGGAAATTGGTGTGTTCATTCATCTGTTTCTCTACAGTTTCAGGAATCCTTGATACGTGTTCCAAACAACCTAAATAACTTTCTGCTGAATTTAACCATTCGTTCATTGCAGTCATAGAAGAATGAAGCTGTTCGGCTTCTGTCAATGCAATTCTCAACTTCTGCTCCCTTTCACCAATCTTGTCTTGCACCTGCAGAAAAAAAAAAAAAAAAAGAATTAAAAAAAATCATTCAAATGAATTTATTTCATTAGATCTAACTGCCCATTACCTATTATTCCCATCATGAACAAATGTTAAATTCGTAATTCTTGTATTCAATAATGAATCACTTATCATCAATTTATTTTAGGATGAAAAAATATTCCAATATGGAATCTACTCAAACAACAAAATTTAAAGAAACAAATTTACCTGAATCCATTTTTTCGTCAACTGCACTCCCCGTTGCACAATCCATGAATCCCGATCACTATCAGATAGATATTTTGTTGCTGTTTCCAAATGGGCTTCTAATGCAGGTCGATTCTGCTCAATTTCAGCCTGCAGTTTTTGAAATTTTGATGAAACAGAAAATACCAAAAACAGAACATAAGCTAAAAAATGAAGGCATAGAGATAATTTAGAAGCTGAAAAACCTTTAGAACGAAGAAATCATCAAGTTGTGCCTGTGCAGTTTCCGGCAAACCACCTGTTGGTTTTATCTGAGACAAATCCGCATCTTTATCTTGAAGCCACATGGCCCAACGATCTACTTCACCTCCTAGATTTTCGGCAGCTTTCCGAGCATCATCTAGCTATAATTTGAAGTTTCATCATACCTATATTTCGAAATCCAAAAACAGAACCATCGAGATAGTTCGACTTTTGAAAGGTGACAAAAGTTTAAAAAAGAGGAAGAAATGGGAAAATCAATGAAATTTAGACCTTTATGTTACTCAGATATAATTCAGTTTAAATGAACTTATTTCCGAATGAAACTGAATATGAATAAGAATATAAATAATAATTATAATGTTTAGTTTAATATTAAACTATTGGAGTACAAATTTAACATTTCACAAATAGATAAGTTGGTGTTTGTCAAATCAGTAAAAACTACCGCATTCTTTTTACAGAATTCATCAACCAAATCTCAGGAATCGTATTAAAGAGTATAAATAATTATCACCTGCACCCAAACATCTTCCAGTTTATCGACCAACATATGCCAGCTTGAATTCAACTTATCGATCATGGGTTGCGTTGAATTTGCAGTACTCGGATCAGCAGCAATGATACGTTTAGCAGCACTATTTAAAGTATCCATGCTCGCTTCATGTACTAGAATTTCATTTTGTATTACTCTATGTTTGCAAACTTCCACTTCTGCTTCCTTGATACTGGTTGGCCGAGAATTGATCTAAAATTTGCTGATCATAAGGATTGCAAAAGGCAAAAGTTAGCTTTTAAAGCACCGGTAAAAAGAAAAAAAAAAAATTGACAATGTGATGGCATGTGTATTGCTATGAAAATAATTCTTCAGAAGCTTTTTTTTTTCTTTGCCCCCTTATCGTATTCGCCATAATGATCTCATAGCAGTACAGAATTTTCAAGTTTTATGAAGACAGAATCGAAAATAAAGGAAAAACACAAACTTCATTCAAAACATGCTGTGTTTTCTCGATCCAGTTCATCAGTTGTTCATATGCCTGCGAGAACTGTCCCATTTCCAACAATGCTTTTTCCATTTTTTGTTGACGTTCATTTAACAATGCATATAACTAAATTAGTTTATGCTTAATGATAGCGAATATTAAAAGCATAAACAAATGCAATGTGTAGCGCTTTCTGTTGAATCAGAAAAGAAATTTTTGTTTATCTCGATTCTTTCAAAGCATTCAGCTTTGTGTATGCATATTGTAAGATTAATATAATTTTAATACTTGTATTACTATTTGAAAATACTCATTTCACATATTCGAAACAAATGAAAAAGTTTAAGATATTAATTCATATTTTAAATAACTCCTACTGTTGAAAAACTAATCGAGGTAATTGAGACAGTTAAGATATAAGGTCCTACTCCTGATTCTCTCCTCTTCTTCCGCTTTCAAATGCTTAATCAAATTCTTTTAACGGAAGAATACAGCATTAGTAAATTCCAGGTTAGCAGAGTGAACAAAGAATTTTGGCTCTGCCGCCTATTGCTTAAAAATTTTTTAGATCAATATGAAAGATTAGGCAGCTAAAAATTTCTTAAGCAAATGAATGAATAAAATAAAATTTTGAATAAAATCCTGTCAGCAACGGAAGACTAGTTGTCTAAATAATGGCAAATTCCTGATCAATTCATGATACATAACTAAACAGTTAACTGTACACTAACTCTATTCCAGCGAATATTCAGATCATTGATTGAAGCTTTCATGCTTGCAGATTGCTGTGCAGTACTACTAACGCAAAGACTTGCACATAGCTGATTTAACTGTTCCTTCTCCAGAGCCTTCTCGTCCAGTAATGAACGTAAATCACCCAAAGCAGTAAGCTATAACAGAAAAACTGAACTAAATCTGCAAAAAAAAAGATTTCAAATAACTGCTCTGTTTAGCAAGTAAAAGCAAAATTTTACAAAATTCAGAGCTATATTTATACCTCATTCCTGATATCAGTAGATGATGCGCCAATACCAGAATCTAACTTGGATACTTCAGTTTCCGTTTCTCCGACCCAATTTATCAACTCTCTCAATAAATTATGGTATTCCATTGCTTTCTCCATGGCCTCAACGAAATCTGATTCCCTGAAATTATTTACCTGTTGCTGCTCTCCGTATAATATCATTGGTTAGAGTGAAAAAAAAAAAAAAAAAAAAAAAAAGGAAAAAAAAACATCTAAAACTTACTTCCGCGTGCACATACTAGTTACTGCAATCCAGTCTCCTTCAACTTCATTCATTTGCTGCTCTACATGAGCCTTTTCTTCTTCAGCAACCATATCACAAAGATCATGTCCAACGCTACGCAATTTATCCATAAATTTAGGTTTCATTTCCCCCATTTCACTTTTAATTGTCTATAATAATGACTGAATTATTCTTTGAACATTCATGCTACTTTTTTTAAAAAACTGCAATGGTATACTTGGATTTCTAAAAGCTCTGGAAGAACATTTTATGCAAAGAAACCTTATTTCAACTTTAGGTTTGATAAAATAAGCAATCAACAAACTAGAAGAGTATTTCGCTGCTGCTCAATAATCGTTGGTTCTCCAAGCGCAGGTTGTATTCCTTCAATACGCAAGCGCAATTCTTTAATCGCTTCCTGACAAGACTTCAATTCGTACCAAAATCGTTCTGCTTTAACTAGCGTAACTTCCAAGATATTTTCTCTTGTTGTGACACCTTTCGTTAATTCTTCCCATAACGCATCAAGTTCTTTGATTTTAATGTTGATTTCTGCAAAAAAAAGATGAGATTGGTAGGTTCTATTATAAGATTTACATTAAGCTTCAAATAAATTGCTGTAAATATCATTTGTTCTATTCTACCATCAATATGCACTGTATTTCTGTTTACATTACTTGCTTCGCATGTATTAACGTTTCAATGATCATACCTGCAGAACCAGTATCATTTGGTCTTGCATGCATCAGAATCTCCTTGGCATTTTCCATCACTGACCTCAATATACCTTCTTTATGTTTAAGCTGTTCCACAAGAGAATGATTATCCATAATTTGTGATTTGATACGTTCTAGATCAGCTGGTATTGCTTCCGAATTTCGGATCTGCAATCATTGTAGCAATGCTTTGGAAAATAATTAATCACTGAATTAAGTTGCAGATTTAAGGATAAATAGATAAAAAATATCTCTTGTAATTATTGTAAATATCAATGTGTATACCTGCATGGCAATACCATCTAGATTTGCCAGGACAATATCCAATCTGTCCGTAAATTGACTGCTTTGTTCAATTGCAGTTTCAAGTGCCTCAGCTCGTTGACGAATTGCATCTTTGGCAGTAAAGAACCGCTCATCCAGACCTTCAGCTATTTTCTGCAGCTGTATTTCATCTTCCGGACCACATAATTCGCTCAAAGCACTGACATTTTTGTGAAAACGATCCATTAACGACTTGTGTGATATGACTGAATGTTGTAATTGCTGAAAAAACTAACTGTCAGGACAATATCACTCATAAAGCAATCTCTAAATGCTTCATCGAGTTTTTTAAAACTAATGACTTCACTTAGTTACAATTTATGTAGACAAGAAGAAAGCACGATTTATTTAATAACTGCATCAGACTATATTTTCACCTTAAATAAAAATAACTTCAATAAAACATATGTTATTTTAGATTATCTGAGAATATGTATTGCTTCAACCGAACATAAAATTTTATTTAATAAAATTAAAAAATTCACAGTATTGTGGATTTGTTGTTGCATCAACTGATCTCGTTGATGTCCTGTTGTAACCGGTGGACAGTTTTCAATCTCGTTTTCCATGCTTTCCAACCACGAGTGCAATTCACCAAATGACTGATCGATTTCAAGACATAATGCCAATGCCTGCTCCAATCTGGCCAATCTTTCGTCACCTAACTGGGCTACATCGGCCGAAAGAGCTCGCCCAGTCTGAAATGAAGATTCGCATAATACTTTATTTTTGCATATATAGACGCAATTACATATTTCAAATATGTCATTAATGACTCTTTTTGCACGAAATGTTTTTTATCTCGATAACAATATTATCTTTTCTACAATTCTATTCACTTTAAGTTTACTCTAACAAACCTCAATTCTGCTTCCGAGCAATAAATCTTGACCATTGGCTTCACCACCCAAAGCACGCACAATTTTATGTGCATCTGCAGCTGCATCTCGCAGTCGTGCTTTCATTATAGCAATATCTTCGTTCATTTGTTTCTGATTTTTGAGTTGCTTTCTGACATAATCTGGATCTACTTCCGGTGCTGAACTCTATAACATAGGTTTAGTCACTGTATTATAAGCAGTTGTTGGGTATTTGTAATAACAACTTCTGCAGAAACCAAGATCAAAGAATTCCTTCTCGCAATTTTCGAAGAATTTCAATGAAGAAGCTTAAAAAAAAAAAAAAAAAAAAAAACTGGGATCAAAAAGGCTGTAGTAGATACACAGCGAAGAATTACATTGTAGCGAATCATATGGGCTGAAATATTTTGATGTACCATCAAAAAATACCTGTAATAAACGATTATGAGCATCAGCAAACCATTCATTAAGATAGTCCAATTCGTCCAAAACTTGCCGAGTTTGCTTCTCGACTGACGTTAGTTTATCACCTTTCCGCGTAATCTGAAAATAATTTGGCGTTTTTTTTTTTTAGTCATCTAATTGATATTCGAACCTGGAAACAAAATCTTTCCTTCAAAAAACTCTCATTTCTAAAACAAGAATAAGCAATACTTACAAAATTTTAAAGAGTTTATTATGAATTCCCATCCAGAATATCGACTGAAATTTCAGATTCTATGCAGCTTAAAGATTCAACTAACTTGTTCAGAAAGATGATTAAATCTGTGAGTTATATCATCGGTTCGCATTTCCAATTCATCCGTTTTGGAACGAACAAGATTCTGAAGCTGCTTTGAGATATCGTTGATTTCCTCAACTTCGGGACGCAGTTTTGTTAAATCATCTTCCATTTGAGCAAGTATTGTCGCTTGAGTTTCAAGTGGAGTCTGAAATATAATATTATGCCAGTTTTTCGAGAAAACTATCTTATACTATTACTGGTTCAAATTTTTCTCCAGAAAAAAACATTTTAACTTTGAATGTTTCAGAATACTTGATACGAGATAATTCATTGCAAATTTCTTTATATCTTAACTTAATTCGAGAAAGAATAATACTATTTTCAGCCATTCTGTAATGACTGAATTAGAAAACGATAGCACTTTAAGTGAGGAGATCAAATTTTTGGATTATAATAAATTTCAAGATATTATTTCAATTTCATTACTATGGTCATCAAAAATAATAATCAAAGCGGTACAACTGGACGACATAGTAATTTTTCTAAAAGAATCTTGCTAAATAGCCAAATTACTCCGTTCGATCTATCTGCTGCCTTACAAAATCATGAAAAAATCAGTGCCTGATCAACGTTTTGTAAATCTTGTTCAACAGCATCCATCCACTGCTGTACAATGTCGTAGCCATCGTGAAATTTCTCTGACAATGGCAAAGCTTCACTTAAAATAGCAATTTTTTCATCCGTTACAGCAGTTAAATCTAGATATCGCGCACGTAATGCCTCTATACGGCTTTGAAGAGCAATTGCTTCATCGCCAGTTGTTTGTCGACATAATTCATGACCATCTTCAACAACCGCCGAGACTAGGGCTTCTTGTTTCGTTATCTCCATCGTTAGCTAAAATTAAATAACACATAGCATAATGATTAATTTTAAATTTCTTTTTCAGTCTCCCATCAGGACTCACTAAATCAATTCATGATAGCTATGTATCATCCTGTCATGTACTTATTCTATACCTCGAAATGAGATAATTAATAATTCTTGAAATGATATCAGTTTATTTTGCAAGAAATAATTTATACATCAGCAAGTAAAGCACTTTGCTCGCTCAGTTCTTCTGGATAGATTGAAATTGTGTCTAACTTGTCCATATCATTCTCGATCTTTCCTAACCATTCCGTTAGCATGTTGGTACGTTTCAAAAAGTTTGCTATTTCTTCACCAATCTGGAAAATGAATTGATTTCTTGCAGAATTTTTACTTTTGACTCTTATGTCTCTGAAAATAAAATCTAAATATAAAACTTCAATACATATCAATAAAAAATATGAACAAAAGACTTTTTAAATGAGTATGGATTTCGAAATAATTTCGATACCATGCTCTCTATTTATGTTATGAAGATACGACTACATGATATATGATGCTAATTTATGATTCATAATTTATATTTTTTATTTCCGACTTGTCAGCTCTACTTTCTTGCATCACCAATCTATCTTTCGAAACAGTTGAACAGCTGTCTTCAATCATTAAAAAAAAAAAAGAAAACAATAAATGGTAAGCCAAAAAACAATTTAATATTTCAGATTTTCGAAAAAAAAAAAAAAAAAAAAAGACACCCGAATTACCTGCTCTAGTAAAACTCCACATTCAGCAGATCGCGTAACCAAATTTTCATACCGTATCATATAATTCTTGAATATTGTCTCCAATTCGGCAGCTTCTTCATCAGATGCCAAACCAGCAAGAATGGGACAAAGCTGCATCATTTTTTCCACATCTGTTTGTTTCATTTCGATATTTTCTTGCAATTTCTGAAATTTTGAAATAAATTTTATTTGAATTTCAAACATTGTAGTATTAAAGGCTAAGCCTCTTTCTATTTCATTCCTAATCAATCATTATAACTAACGCTCTCTTTCTTTATCTGGCAGTCTAACAACAATAGTCTTTTTTTTAATCTGAATTATCAAATAAAAAAGCTCGGACATTTTCACGAAGCCTTAAATAGAAAAATAATACAAGGCAGTTGCCGCAGAATACCGCAAAAAAAAAGAAAGAACTTGATGTAAGTTAATTTGTTGTTGAAATTTTTCTTCATCGGTTGGTACTTTTCCAAGCTCTTGCAATGCACGCTCGGTAGTTTCAAGCCAAGTCTTGAATGGTCCCGACAACTGAGCCCAATCATTGGTTAAAACAATTGCATCATGTAAGCAACTACGTCGATCTTGGGCACTTTCAACTAGTGCAGCGTACCTAAGCATAAGACAGTTTCAGTTCATAATTGTTTACTAAAAGATATTCTAAATCAAGCTAAAAGCTTACATAAATCACTAATATAATACTCTGTCTTACTATTTATCATCAAGGAAATACAATTCAGAATTATATTTGTGTGATGTAAAAACTGTTAAGTAATGTTTGGCGTATAATACTTCAAGTAAATCCGTATAAAATCACATTCTTCTCAAGATAAAGTTTTTTTTAAAGAAATTTGCTCGTTCAATTAAAGACATCATGATAGTTTTTTACCTTCGTGTGATATTGCCTGCTTGTTCCTTCAATATTTCGCGTTTCGTAACATCTGTTATAAGTTCGACAACTTTATCGATTAGTGTTTTAAAACCATCAATACTAGAAATAATTTTTATAATGATCTATCAAATAGATAAAAAATATGTTCTCCAAAAGTATCTTTAATAGATAAAATATTCTTCAAAAGTAAAATATGTTCTAGTATTCTTTATTAAATGAAGGTAATATATATCTTTAAAAAATCAACAAGCAGGATATAAAGCTAGCAAAATTGAAAAAAAAAATTTGGTTTCAGCAAAATAAAGTTCGATTTCAATAGAGCGTCAAAACCTCTTGTTATTATTCATCATTACTATCGGTTAATCTCATATTAAATATGATGAAAGCGGAGAAATCAACAAATACAGAAAGCATTCATGTCTTGGAAATTATTCAGAATAACTCCTATTAAATATATGTACTTGACACTTCCTCCAAAGTTTTCCGATTTCATGTTTGATTTATTATAACCAGTCAAATATTTAACCTCCAAAAAAGTATCAGTAATAACTTACCTTTGTTGTTTTTCTTCAATGTGCTTTAGTAAAATATCATTAGCTCGTGTCTGCTCTTTAACCACTTTATATTCGATAGATGGTGGACGCTGGTTTTGGAGCGATTCTTCGGTATCTTGTAACCATACAAGAAGCGCATTATGCGCATCAGTATAACTTCCAAGTTCTTGTAATGATGCACAAACTTGTTGTTCACGATCTGCTATCTGTCTGTTTAAAGCATTCCAAACGCTGGTCAGTTTGTTCTTTTCTTCTTCCTAGATTTTATATTAACTTCAGATATACTGAGCTTTAATAACTGCAGTGAATATGAGAATTGATTAATTTATAATTGTAGCGTATTTCTTGACCTAAATCGTATTCGATTTTATAGCAGTCTTACAATTTCAATTCAAGTCCTCCCAAAACTATGCTGCATGGATCGTGCATGAGATCAACTGATATGATCTTTCACTCATGTTACCTATAAAATATCAATATCATAGCTTATGAAATCTACCAATATTGCTGTTGAGATTCCTTCATCAGCACTTTTTATAAGCTTGTCACAACTTTCCAAAACTGCAGCATAATTCTGATTAATAGGCCGTAGTTTTTCATGAAAGATTCTCAGTTTCTCTTGTTGAGTTCGTAGAACATTTAGTTCAGTTTGAATGGGTTCTTTTAACATGTCATCTGTTATAAGTTTGTCAAATTCATCTCTTAATGCTTCTGCTTTGCTGAAATTAGCGTATTATCATGAATTATTCATTAAAATATCAGTCATATTCTTAATTCTTAATAATCAAATTTAAAAAGGAATAAGAGGAAGTTTCGGAAGTTAAAATGAGTGATACTGGGTATTTCCAAGGCACCCCGCTGACTTGAGAAAGCAATGAATCTGAAATTTCATTTCTAACATAGCACTAATGTTGAATTTCCTAGACTCGGCATGGTTTGATCAATTACTTCAATGTATTCAGGGATGATCCAATATTTTAGTAGTGAATACATGCCTAGAAATTTAAAGATGCAGATTCCAAAAAATTTCCTAAAATTAAGATAAAATAAGTCAGTGGTAATTCTGCATGACCGAACATTAACAAAACTTCTAACCAAACAAATTCCTGCACAGCCAAAAGCGTGTTTCCAATAACACGTTTACGCTGCGTAACAGCATCACGCTGTTTCCTTAGATCTTCTCTGATTTCATTTATTTGCTGCATAAATGCATTTTTTTGAACCGCTTGAATAGAAGTGGTATTATAAACTTGTTGCCATTCCAACGTCAACTCATCCAAAATCTGAAGATTAATTTTTCACATAAGCAGTGATCGCGTTTATCACACTGTGATCACACTTATCCTCGAATTTTTTTATAAATTTCTTTTTTCTTCAGATATGTATTTGATATATTACTTGGATGCAGATTGTATCCCACATTTCATAACAATAGTGAAATCAGTAAGCTAAAAAAGATCAATGAGATTCATGTATTTAAAATTAAGAAATTAACCTTTTCTTTCTCAGTAGTTTTTTTCAATAATTCATCACAAGTCCTATTTTGTTCTTCCAATTTCGCAATATTACGTTCTATTGGTAACGATGAATCCTACAATTGTTTTAAAGTGAGAAACAGTTCCAATTATTTCAGGGAAACAATCTGTTTAAAAAAAAAAACATTAAAATTTTTTTTTTGTACTCGTAGGTAAATAAATCTAGAATATCTCATGTGTCTTTAGAAAAAAAAAAAAGAATTTGCACATGGAGCGATTTCGTTCACTCATTAAACATTAATTAGCACCCAAATCGAATGATTAATCAAGGAATTTTTGACGAAAACTATCCCTTTCTCCACGAATGCAATTATAGACGGAATTTTAGATCTAATGATTTAGAGATTCATTAGATAAAAAAACCTGACTTTTTAAGCCTATTATCTGCTACGACAATGAAAAATCAACATTTATTAGAAGAGTGATAGCTTTCGCCTCGTTAAATATCATTTTTTCTGATCAACAAACAACACTATAAAATCTGAAATCTATTTTTTCTGACCTATTTAGTAATTCAAATAAATGATAGATATCGAAATGGGAAAAACTGAATCTAAATTCAAGATTTGCATCAACATTATTTTACTAATTTTGAGTTAGAAATTTACTCCATTCACGTTTCGAATCTCGGCACTGAATAAATTGATTTTTTGTCTTACGGCGTCTAACATTTCATCTCTCTTTTTCATTTCACAGTGTAAACCTTGGATAACCGTTATCACTTCAGCATATTCGATACTCATTTTATGCAAATCTTCATGAAGATTTTCTGCTTCCTCAAGAGTAACAATTCCTTCGACATCTTTCAAAGCCGCATGTAATTCTCGTTCTTTTTTCCTCCAACTATTCTCGAGATCATCAACAGCTAAAATTAACAAATCTGAAAGAATTTTTTCCTAGAAAAATTTGGGTTTTTTTTTTCTGAAAAATAAAACGGAACTGTAAACATTGCATGGAGATGCGATGGATTTCAAACAATTTTTGATTCACGTGAATTTGCCAAAGCACTGAACATGTGTAGCGTCCTTCCCGACTGAAAATCAAGCTCGATTTTTTAAGTTATTTTATGATGCTTACTTTTTAGCAAAACTTCTTTTGTAATTGACGGAATGCCATCATTTTCTTTCAAACTTTCAGCTGTTTCTCTGGCTGTGTCTATCAGAATTTGCGCTTCCTCTTTCGTTCTTGAAAATTGTTTTTGGACATCCTTCTTAAAAAAAAATTTTGAATCTTTTCAGAAATAACATTGACAGAATCAGATTATTGGAACTGCACATAGTTTGTATTTCCTACGCTAGAAAATTCAAAGATTTCACAGATGGAATCCTACCGATGTCTGTGCTTTCTGCAAAATATTTTTAATATCTTTCAGCAATGCCCTCAAATCTCCAGTTGCGTTTTCTACTTCTCTTCCAAGTTTTCTTAGTGATGGTCCAGTTGTAATTACTTCCAATTTATGCAATAGAGTTTCCAACGTAGAAAGTTCAAGTTCTTGTTTGTCAACTTCCTGCTTCATAGCAATTAAATTAGCTATGTCGTTATCCTAAATAAAATGGATATTAAAGCTAAATTTTCGTAATACAAATAATTGCTATTTGCAGTTGAAATCGAGAATTTAAAATTACCGTATTTTTGAGCATTCACATCTTTACGGATCTTCTAATTTGATAAATATTGAAAATTTGTAAAAATTCAATAAAACTAGCTTTGTTTCTTGAGATTTCGTTTAATTTTAATCGATTCTCATCTACTTGCATCGTTAAAGACTTCAGTGAAGTTTCCAACTGATTTACGAGATCAAAAGCTCGTTCAGCATTTGCATGTTTTCTTTTGATTTCCTCCAGCAGTGGATTCCAAAGAGCAGAGAGATTATCGAGGACTGCTTTCTGCTTCGAATTCGGTACTTTTTTCATTTGATCCATCAATTTTGCCCTGAAAAATTTGTTGTTTTAAAATATGGAAAAAACTAACTCAGAATTTTGTGATAATTAAAAGTGATAAGTTGCTGGATAACACTGGACAGAGGGAACATAATTATTCTGTGAAATTCGAGGTGAATTCATACTTCAAGTTGAAATGGATGAAATTTAGTTGAATAGCTGACTTGAAATGGTTCTTTACATACGTTAAATTTCAGCAACATTGAAAGTTATGCATTGAGAATTGCACAGTAAGATTTAAATTAAAAACTTTTATAATCTCTTTTGAAACATCGCCAAATATGTCACTTATGAAACTGAAAGCAGACCCTTAAATAAATTAAATTCAAAACATCTCATTCAAAAATTTGTAAACCTTAACAGGGTGATGTCGCCCTCCATATTTAATACAGCACTGTAAATTTTCTCAACTGTTGCTCGTTGTTCATTGAGTTCTGTAGAAATCACTGATAAAGGACTCAAATCAGAAAGCTGCTCCTGCATATCTTCTATGCATTTGATTGCTGTTTCGGCTTCCATCACTATTTGACCTTCTTCATCCCTTGTATTTGTTACTGCTACTTTCATGCTTTCTGTAATAGAAAATTTGTGATTATCCAAGGCCTAGCGAAGTGATTTATCGAAAGACTGTATTTTTTAGATATTTTGTACAGGTAAAATTTAACTCAAATTACATTGGATAATTGGACAATAGCAGTATCTCTTCAAGAGAGTTCAAATAATAAATTTTAATAAAAAAGTTAAAAAGAAGGAGTAGGTGAATTGACTTTTGATATTTTTACTAGTATTTAACAAAAAAAAAAAAAAAAAACTGCTAAAGCCCTAGTAAGAATGTAAGAACCTCTAAAAACATGAAATAAATGGCCATAGCAAAAAGAGAATCATAAACATGTATAATAGTTGATGTAGAAACATATTTCTACTGTCAACTTACCAATTTTCTTCTTCAATTCCTGGGCAGTTTGCACTGTTGTATTTAGCTGCTCGCGTATATCCGTTTGCAAGCTGTGATTTTGTGTAATCTCGCAAATTAAATTTACAAGCATTTTCAGATCCTCTAACTGTGGATCTATCTCGGATGATCGTCTGCTTGATTCATCCAAAATTTTTAACTGTTCATCAACATCGCTTTTAGATGTTAGCGGCGAACGACTTATTTGTTCGACTGCTTCCGCAACGCCAATCAGCTGCATTCTTAAAAAGTATGTTTCCTCAAATATTTCCGAAAATACTAAGTTCCAGATTTAAAAATTCTGACTTCGATTGAACTCGTTTTAATCTTTCAGTATCGATTCCTTTCTTCAGTATTCATCACGTTAAGTATATAAAAAAATTTTTTTGATGGTCTAATAAGTAAATTTATTTTACACATATGAAAAATGTGAAATTAGAAAACTTTACTTCACATCTCGTTGCTTGCTAGAAAAATTCAGTCCAAGTTCTTTGACTTTTTGAAGAGTTAGTTTTTTCTTTTCCAATTCATCATGAAATGAAACCCACCGCCGATTTAAAGTGTCCATCTGAAAAAGAATTTTGATCATTAATTCAAATTCTTTTTTTTAATTAATATTTATTCTTATTTATTCTTAAATCGTTCACTTACTTCACTGACAATCTGCTGCGCATTTGCTGAAATTGTACTTTCAGCCACCAAATTATGTGCCAATTCGTTTACTTTATTTCGGGCTGCACTCTGATCTTCCAATTCACTTCGAAGCAACTGCAAACTAATAGCACTTCATAACTTGTAACAAAAGGTAAACAAAGGGTAAACAAGAAGAAAGAAACAAATACCTCAATTTGTATAAGCTGACTGTCTATAACTTTAGGATCAATATTAACAGTTCCGATGGCTGACATCATCCGTTCTTTTTGGATCAACCATTTATCAAGATTTATTAGTCCTGCAAATATGACCATCATAAAATTAATATCGTGAATGTTATGAAATTCGAAAAAATTGTTAATTCTTTCAGCTTTACAAAAAAAAATCTTACCTTCTAGCAGCACCTCTGCATTCTCATTCCATTCCTTCAAAGTTGATACCGCTCGGTTCAATTTCTCCCAGTCAATTTCAAGTGCCTTTTGAGAGCTTACAATATCGGAAGTTCCCGGAATAGACGGTTCACTCATCAACAAACGTGCTTTATTTCGAATTTCTTCCATTTCTAATTGTTTCTCTTTGACAAGAATTTCTTCTAGACGTTTTGCTTTCTCAACATTTGTATGAATAACTTCATTAACCAGTGTTATAGGATAATCCGTGTTCTATAAGAAAAAACAATACCACAAAGAAAATGTATGGACTTCTTGCAAAGCAGCTTATGTTGCCAATCATAAAATCTTCCCTTAAGCTCATCGGATTAAAAAATTTATCTCGATTTTAACTCTTTAGTCCTAGTCTAATAATATGAGAAGTATCTTCGCCTGAAATTTCGTTGGACTAACAGATTATTGCAAATCCTTGAATTAAACCAGTCTTTTATGTAATTTATGTAAAAATCCTATGTTTCAATACTCTAAGGGAAAGCATTTTTAACATTTTAACAAATCACAAAATAAAAACTAAGTAAATCTCATTTCAATAATGACATATTAAACATCCAAACTTCATATTTGGGAGAACTATAAACTAACCAATCGTTTGGTTTCGTTACTGATCCAACGGGCAAGACTATCTCGCTGTAAATCCCACTCTGATAACTTTTCGCTATCTGTATTGATTTTTTCGTCTTTTGATCGTAGAAAAGAGCCCAAAGATGTATATCTTTGCTGCATGGAGGATATTTCACGCAGTGCAACTTGAGTTTGTTCTGATTGTCCAACACTTCCTTTCATCTTAACTCTGAAAAAAAACAAAAGAAAAATTCCACAAATCATGGTAAATATTTGGTAGAATTTTAATTCATCACCAATGACTATGTGCAGATGTATACCAATACAATGAGATAATTTTGGCTGAAACTAATAGTTAATAGTCATCTTAATGAGTAAATAAATCATATAAAATCGGAATGAGAAAGAATGGTTTAATATTGTAAGCCTATTTGAAAGGCTAGTGTAACCAAATGGCCATATAACTTTCAAAAATATTCAAGTGATTAGGTAGTTGTAAATATTGAATTTTCATTATTTCATTATTCATTGCAATATCATTATTGCAATTTATAAGTGCTAATCAACTAGATGCAAGAAAATCAACTCAATTATAAATATATTGATTTTAACTAGAAGTGAAATGAATTAATTTGAATTTCATGTAAAAGTATAGATTTAGATTTCGAAAAGTTAGAACCTGGCAATAGTTTCAATTTCAACCAATTTCGAAACAATATCACTTAATGTTTCGAATTCAGATCGACAAAGCTGATATTCTGTTTGTAATTGTTGACATGTTATACGCTGATTAGCCAAATCTACTGGATTTAATGAACACGTTTCCAAAACTGTAAATATTTCAAGCTAATTCTCGAAAAAATATTAATACGATTGGTAATTAGTAAATCACGATTAAAAGTATAAAAATTTTGAAATATAAGCTATATCGTGAAAACGACAGAAAGAAATCTACTTAGGTTTTGTCGAAAAGCCAGTGATACTTTATTGAAAGTAAAATGATTACACTGAGCTTTCGTTTCCAAATTTTTCAGGTCTACCATGAGTTTGCACTTCAGTTCAGTAGATGCTTTACACAGTTTTTCAGTATCACGTCCATAACTTACAAGTTCTTCAAGTCGAGAAATGAATTTTTTGATTGCATTATCGATGCAAGAAACCTGTAACGAAGAATTTGAATAATCAATTCATTTGCTTTTAAACGTTATAAAGCTATGAACGCAACAATATACTTTTATTCACGTTGGATGGAATAATTATACTGAGGTATTGCAGTAATAATCAATTTTTCCCGGTGAATAAAAAATTAGGGAAGAAAAAATGTTGATATTTTTATAACAGTTGAAAAATTGGCTAAACAACAGAGATAACAAAATAATTTAAAAAAAAAATGTGGAAGAAAAAAAAAAAAAAACCTTCTTTTCCAAAAAATTATCTCCGACAATGTTTGGCATGGCTAGAATCCATCTACACTTGTTTTCCATTTCTTTAAATTCGCTTTGCGCTAATTGTTTCAGTTCATTGGAGATATCAAATAATGCATTCACATCTGCTAGCGAAGTGTTGGATAGCTTCTCATCCAACAGTAATAATTTCTCATTGATCGATGCTTCCATATCGTTGAAATCAGTTAGAGCTGTTGATAGTTCCGCAATGTTATTAGCATTAGCCTATATACATTAGGATAAGCACTCGAATTTCTGGAATCTAATATCCAAAATTTCGCCTTCTCATGAATAATACCGCTGGGAAAAATTAAATTGGTCAATCAATACTTTCCTTGAACTTATTTCAGAAATAAGAAAAGTTGTGGAAATACAGACCTTTGAAATAGTTAATAATGTCGCGAACTTTTCCTGAGCATCACTGCACTCACTCAATAATTGTCGACTGGCTATTGAATCCGGATTGGCTGCTGCTAATTTTTGAGCATCCGCTTGCAATTCGGTAAGAACTTTTTGATGTGACGAAATCTCACGCTGTTGCAATTCATTCTGATGTCGCTAAAATAAATTACTGTTCAAAATATACGCGATTATTGAACAAATGCATTTTTTGAATACATTCATCTTTTATCGAGAACATTTTTATATTCAGCTTCCGTGTAATTTGAATTGGTTACAATGGAATGGATCATTCGAAGAATAAATAGTTACAAACCAATTCATTTAGTTTGTCTACGTAGAGAGATAATAAAACAGGATCCGAGTGTCGCTTGTTTTCTTCATCCAACCAGCTCATTATATTCCTCATGCCTTTCCGGATTCCCTCCGTTTTTGCCAACTTACTGCGCCATGAATCAATGTTTTCCTCAATCCTTTTTTGCGCACGAATTTGTCTGAAATAAGATGACGAGTGTTTAAAAACATTTTTGAAAATTCAATAAACTGATAAAACAACCCACTCAAATTTATAAGATACAATTTAATAAATGAAGCACACAACAGAGCGATGAAACCGCATTAATAAAAATATTATCACTCACTATGATACAAGGTCGTGTTACTATAGAAATGACAACAGCAGTATGGAATTAAAAGTCGAAAACAATCTTTACATCGTTCTCCAAATAACTTAAATACGTAAGATCGGATCTATCAAAATATTTTTCTAGCGGCATTCGTAACAAAAATTACCAATTCCGAAGAATGTTTAAAATTTTTGAATCCAAAACATATAATTGCAAACCTTCGTGCAAGTTCGTCAATATGACGCTGATTTTCATGTGAAATACGTTCATGAGCATCGGTACCCGAAAGTGCATTGCTAAGATCCATAGCAGATCGCGTAACTGTTTCAATCTTGCTTGTCTGTTCGAATGAAGCATGTTGTAGATTTTCCAATTTAGATAACCTGCAATTTTTGCCCATTAAATAACTTAAACAAAAATTTTAAAGCAGAAATGTTTGATTTTTAAATTTTATCTTCACCTCAAAGAATTTATTTCTAATCGTATCATTCGATTTAGATTATCACTGAAGCAGTTCTTTTTCTCACCGAATAAAAATTCACAAATATTAAATTAATATCGTTAAATAAGAATGAGGTCAGCGGAAATCTTAATTAATATTATGGATACCAATTTTTGCAGCATTTCCTTATCCATAAGAGAAACAGATCAAAAAACCATCAATTTTACACACAGCAGTAAAGCAATGCTTGGATCAGCTCTAGGAATAATCACAACGAATCATAGAGATTCCCACTTTTTAATAAATAGTCTTCGTCACTTCCAAGCAAAGCACTACCATCCTTGTTTCTATCGCAGAGTTTGAACTCATGACTGATATAGCGACAAATGCGTAAACTAGTCAATGCACCACCGATACTAAATCCACTACGTCCTACTAGACGTAGGATAATGAAAATTGAGATTCAACAATATTTTCAGAACAAATAAAGCTGAACCAATGAAAATTAGCCTAGTTAAAGAACTTAGCTATATAAAAAACGAGTAAATAATCATAGCAGTGGGAACGAGATTCAGTTGGATTTTGAAAGAAAATTGCAACTCATGTGCATAGATGTGATAGATTTTTGAAAATTAAAAAAAATTATGAGCACTTCGCATAATTTATTAAAATTTAAAACAATTTTGCAGAAGAAAATTTCATCATTAGCCAGTGAGCTCTTTTTCCAGCGAGAAAATTTTCTTTTCCCGCTTTCTTCTTTTTCGTCAAAAAATGAGAAAGTTATGTTCAAACGAAGCTTTCAATTAATAACTTCTCTATTCTTTCAAAAATCCTCCGAAAATTTTGATTTGATGTAAGCAAAGTAACGAAAAGTGTGTTTAAAAAAAAATTTTTTTTGGTCAATATTAGGCAAAAAAATTTTAGGATGTCTCTATCACACTACTGAAATAATGCTCTACCTTATTTATATTTACTCAAAATGTAAGATGTAAGAGATATAAGAATATTTAAGATGTAAGAAATTTTATATTTAAGCATTTATAGTAGATATTTTCGATTAATATTCAAAATCCAAACACATGTATATCAAAATATGCCAAGAAATTCCCATGTCAAGAAAATACTATATTATCTATTGAAGAGATAAGTTTGGATGCAAATATTTACTGAAAATTTTAATCCAAAGATAACTACACTTCTTCCATCAGATAATATGGCTGTATTCTTTAGAGGAAGAAATATCCTCATCTAGGGAAACTATTAAACAATAAGATACTAAATGTTTTCAAGCGAAATAGAAAATTTCAAATTTAATATTACTGTACTGAAATCTGGACAGTAAGCACTTACAATTGAGATGTAAGGAAGCCACCATCCATAGTATCTGTGCTACGCAAAATACTTTCTGTTTCAGAAATTTCTTGCTCTAAATTTGTGATCGATTCATTCAGACTTTCTGCATTCTGTGTATACGCCATTGCCAGTGATTTCAATTGGCTCAAATATGCAGATAGCTCATGGCAATTTCGAAGTAAGATATCGTAATCAACCTAAAAAACCAACTCTTTACATGCTTGAAATAAATTTGACAGCAGATACGCGACAAAGGAAAGAATAATCTAATGATCAATTTACTTGGATAATCTCTAATAATCGCTTGTAACATAAAGAATATTCAAGTAAACTGATCACTGGATTATTCTTCAGTAGCTTCCTGGCCAAATGAATGCGATTGAAAAATTAGAAACAATTCTGTCGAGAAAATTGACTTGCATCACCTGCAATCTATAGATTGTACCCGTCAATTCATGTGCATCTATGGATGGAAACTGAGCATTGGGATACTGTAAACGCATTTCGATCACATAACCATCAATTTCAGATTGTATACGTGTAGATAGCGCATCGTTGCCTTTCAAACGTTCTTTTGCGGCTATCACTTCATTCAATACTCCCTAGATATTCAATGAATTCAGAAGAAACAATTTTGGCACATTTCATTTTAAAACAGCTAGCATATTTAATTGATTCCATATCAACTTGGAATTCGAAATTTGAAGTGAAAAATGAATTGCCGGCGAACAACAGAATTTATCTAATAATTATCGAATTTAAATTAGTAATCTACCTTAGCTTTTTGATGTAACCTACCTTAGCTTTTTGATGTGACCACTGAAGTACCTCTGGGTCACCACTTTCCGCTCTGATAATGGTCAATTCTCTGGTTTTTTCATTCAGAAATGAATGTAGAAGACTGGACTCATTGGAAAATTCCAGTAACAATTTTGTCAAAACATTTAACCTTAACGGAAAAAAATCAAAGATTTGTTTACTTAAAATACTACAAAATATTAAAAATCTGAACTGATTTTACAGAAAGAAGGATTTCAATATCCATTTACATCAACTGATTTCCAAATATATAAATTCATGGCTTAGCGCATATTTAGATTCGTGGCTTCATCTAAGACTAACAATCTTATATCAGTATGTTATGTTTAACTGCTATTTATTTCAATAATTCTATTTACAGCTTTACATACTTTGGTAAAATGGTATCGGTATGCCGTAGAAGTTGATTATAGCTTGTTTCAAGTTTGTTTCGATGCTCTTTTAGATTGTGAAATTGATCCGGTGTGAGAAATTCTGCACCTTCCGCACACAAACGATCTGTTTCCTCAACACTTTCTTGCACTTTGGATGCATATGTCAGCAATTCTGTTCTCATTTCCTTAAAAGATAAATAAACAATGCTTTGTTACAAAGTTAACTATGAATTAATGTTGAAATTCTTTGTAATTACATCTTATCAACACTGAAAACAATTAGGTAATCTTGAGAATTTTAATAAACACGGAAACTCTATAGTTGGTTAAAATTGCGGAAACCTGCATTCGATCGAAAGCTGATGATGCATCATCAGATGAAGCAACCAGCCAGAAACCATCCGAAATTGCTGTACTTATTGTACCAAATGTATCCAGAATTTCTGATATTTTGGTTTGTCTTTCAGTGCATTCAGAGTGCAAATTTTCCTGCAAATCATTGCGACAAATAATTTTATTTATTAAATTGATAAGTTTTCTGAATTCTTTATCACAATATACTGCATATCCTCAATAGTTCATTTCTTATTTACTTTATATTTGTCTTTTAATTATGAGAAAAGTTTTACTAGAAGTAAAGAACAGGATCATTTTAGATGCATGAATATGTGACATTCCCAGACTTTGCAGTGACAGTTAGTTTTGCAGCATACACAGCACTGAAGTAAATTCGCAGTTAGTTACTTTAATTTTCTAGACTATTCAAATCGGAAAAAACGATATTTTCACAGTCGTATTAATAGAAACAACTTGCAAATATCATTATCTTGTCACACGAAAGTTGCAGCAGGAAAAATATCGCTGATAATTGGCAAACCAGTCTTATGATTTCTATGCTTTGCAAGAAGAATTAAGTTCTGATTCTAATCTCACACCTACTTCTGAGTTGCTTTCGCATTTTATTTTGACTGATATATTTTAATCATCAATCAGAATAAATCTCTTCATCTGCTGCTCTAGCTAATAAGTTTTCTAATTTAAAAGAATACTAAGAGATCATTTCAACACTCATTTCATTTTTTTAAATTTATATCCGAATAAATTCATGCATTTTACCTCAAGTTGGCCACAAAGAGAAAACTTAATTAGAAATTTATCCTCTAATTTATGAGTAAAATCACGATTGGAATTCTAATTTTTCGATTGATTGCCCTTTTCTTAAATTTACCAATTTATTAAAATTCCTTTTTTTCAATCTGATTTGAATTCAAAAAAAATGAAAGCCTAAAATAATCAAATGAAAGAGAATCTGTGCAGCCCAGAATACAAATTCATGACGGACTCTTTTCTCAATCAGTTGCCATGATGACGTCATTATCATTAAGCAAATTTCTATAAATTAAATTTGAAAAAATCAATAGTGTTCATTACTTGATGGTTTTTCTGATCCTTTCTGAAATGCAATGAACTGGAGACACTTTGGAAAGAGATCAGACAGGAGCTGATACCATTTGATATAATGTGTTTTCATCAGAAGTGCATCAAATGTCATTCATTTTTACAATGTAGCATAATTAATCAATGGCAGCTAGACGTTTATTGTATTTCTTCATTAAATTGTATTTTTAGACAAATAGGAAATGAGTTTCGACTGGGAAAGCCTGCTGTTTAGCTTCCGTTAAAAGGATCCAGTAGAACTTAAAATACCAATTTTCCAATAATTTAGAGTTTTCAATATAATTTTTCGATATAATTTTAAATCTTTTAAAATTATAACAGTGTGATTTAATTGACTTGATCAAATAACAAGAGAGCTGACTGATTATTGGCATGAAGTATGAAATTCTTTCTGGCTATTTATTCAGATAAAACTAATATTTCCTTTGCAGGAAAAGAATCTGTAGAGTTATGTATTTATAAATCTGCCACATAATTGTTGCAGTATGTCTCTATGTAGACATATTTTGTACAATTTCATGGCAAAAAAATCGCTAAGATATGAAATTGAAATGAAAACACTAAGGTAACTTATCCCACTTTGATTCCAGAACTCAAAAAATGTACACTATTACTTAATCTTTGAAAATTTTTTTCAATAAACCAAGGGTCTCTTAAAACATTCTGTATTGCTAACATATTTGCTCGTATTGAAGTGAATTTAATCGTAAATGATTACACCAGCAGTATATGGACTTTTGACTTTTGCAAACTGCAGATACATAGGTATAAAAAAAAAGAAACAAAGAATAATTTTTGCGCTAAAATTTTTTAAATTGTGCAACCTTCATCATCATTTTTCCATTGGGTTTCAAACCACACTTCACAAGTTATTACTTCATAATATATTTTACATGAAAAAAATTATATACAAAAAAAAACTACAAAATCGAATTAGAAGGAAAATGACAATATGATAAATGCAAAAGTCAATCGTATTCGTAAATTTTGAAAATCTCAATTTCACTCCGGAAGGAGCATGAGTCCGTGATATTAATGCATGAGAGAAAGACAGATTATACATGTATGAACAATCCATTATTTAAATGAAGGGATGTGGAGAGGAAAGTTTATAGTTACTTACGGTATCTCTTTTTAATTTCGTTAATCTACAAGAATGCTGGCAGTGAATAATGCCTTTGTTCCGTGAAGTGAAACATAAACAAATGATATGAATGCAGGAATAGCAAATGAATGAATCCTTTCAACAAACAAAAACAAAACTGCACTGTTTGGATTGAATACTCAGGCTAATGGAATGAAGCTCTCAACGACAGTATGTTTCCGTATCTACATTTCATTAAATTGATGTATTTGAAAAAGGAATAAAATATAATAGACCTCAGTTAATAAGATAAAGGCGAATTTGTTTTCAAAAACTAAATTATATGGCTATATGCTTTTTGGGTTTAAAATCTTAAAAATTTTTTTAAAACAAATTAATCAATTTCTATTACTATAATCTCAAACTTATTCAAATGACAATAAATATACCGTTTTGGAATTAAGAAAATCCAAACTGCAACAGCTCCATCTTCATAAAAGGGAAAAATTTAAGAAAAAGCATTACAAAATGATGACAATTATATGAATGAATATGATGATTGCAGTACATAAATGATGTCTCAAATAGCTAAGACTCTATTGTAAAATAACCATCAAAAATGTATCAGTGAAAAACTATGAAAAAAAATTTTGTTTTAAATTTCAGTTCATGAAAAGAAGTGTGACAGCTATCCTAAAAAAAACTTTTTGAACGAACAAAATTTTTTAAAATGGATGCAAAATGGGATTTTTAAAAAAGAAGGCATTTTAAGTATTAGAAAAGATAAAAGAAGGGGCACAAAAATATCAACAAAACTCGATTATGAATTACTAAGGAAACACATCAGAAGTTCGCATTGATGCAGATGATGTCGATGATGCATACGTTGTGTATGGCGCGAGTGGATCGATGGATTGCCGCAATTCAGATGGCTGGCCACGCCAACTGACAGTTTTCGTGTAAACTTTAATGCCAGATTCTGAAGGACTAACACTAGCAGATTCAATTATTGGTGTTTGTCCCAGCTCTTCAACAGAGATATTCAGTGTTTCCATCATTCGTCTGGCTGTATCGGGAGTCATCATTTTCATATGTACTGCTCGTGGAATTGAGTATCGTCGACCACTTGCTGGATGAACGATATCACCAGTGATAAGATCTAGCAAGCCGCTTTCCGCCGCCTCACGAATCGAAACTCGTGAAGTGCCTTCTGGAAGCTCGATGACTTTTTCCTCAACATCAAAACCTCGTCTTCTCAGATTATCTAAAAACTCGTGCTGCAAATCAGCCATAGCTTGAGGGTCATCTATTAGACTTTTTCCTCTGCTTCCTCGTGATGCGTCTGAACTAGATCTAACTCGACGCGAAAGACCAGGTTCAGAACGGTGAGGTGACGAAAGCTTTCTAATTATTATCTCCTCTCTGTAGCGTGGTGCGCCACTTTCAGTTTTCCATTCATCCACTGATTCCAATTTGAATCTATAACCTTCGGCATCTCGACGTTTCACGGCTTCCGCGACCGCTTGAGCAGCTTGCATAGGAGATGCAATCAAGGCAATCAGACCTTTTTCTACAGCATCCTTAAGTGTAATTCTGATTCCCGTACGTTTGTGGATATATTTACCGTCTGAATCAATAACTTCCAGACTCAACGCTTCTTTTACTGTCATTGTATGGCCTGATTCCAGATCATGCAATAACGAATCACCATCAATAACATCACGATCAACAGCGGATTTGAAAGTTAAATAAAGGCCTGATTTTTTATCCCTTATTCGTCCAGAAACCTCATCGAATTCTTCCGTGAATAATATATTCGCTAGATTTCGTTCATCCGAACCTTCCAGCGCTTCAACATTACCAGTATCAATGTATCCTTCTTCAATTGCCTGATTAATCGACATCTGCCTTCCCGAATCAGAATCAGTAAATCGATTTTGCGCAACATCAATCATACCTTTGCTTAATGCTTCCGCGAATGTCATTTTATCAATACGCTTCAGTTTCTCACCAATGAATAATGGTATTTTACCTTCTGAGGTTGCGCGAGAAACAGGCATAATAATCTGTTCATCAAACTGAATAGTTTTATTTTTTGGATCTATTAGTTTGTTCTGTACGGCCTCAATCAGATTAAGCTTTCTTTTTGTTCGGTAATCCACTAGAAATGGTTCTGTAATAGCTTTATAAGTTTCAGCATCAATCAAACCTTTATTAGAAGCATCTTTTAGACTTATTGTCTCTGCTGTAATGATATTTGAATATTGGCCTGTACTCGCGTTAATAAGACCCTCGATTAAAGCAGTTAGAATTGGTACTCCATATCCTTTTGTTGGATCATACACTCCTTCCATCGTAAGGCTTGCATATACCGGTTTCATGATATCTAACCAGGCTAATTTCTCATTCGTGAACGGATTCTTTACCTCACCGGTTTTTGGATTTATGATACCGAGTTCTATGGCTCTTTGCACTGATATCCTTTCTCCATTTGCTGGGTGACACACACCCTTTGGTAATGTTTCCGATAAGGTAACATCTACGAGACCCATATTTGCCGCTTGTGCCAACGTCAGAGCATCACCTGTCTTTGGGTTGAGGTAAGTTAAATTTTGCAAATCAACTAATTTGGCTCGAACAGCATCTTCCAAGCTTAATTTTTCACCACGAGCATCGACTATACCTCTTGTGACAGCATTTTGAATATTCGATCTGAAAACCGAATATGTCTTCGTCATCTGTTTTCCTTTTTTGTCAACGCGTGCAATACCAATGCGCTGAGCATCTTGCAGTGACATAACACGACCATTTCTCTTATCTCTTATCTTATCAATACCAACAAATTCAGCATGTGGTTCCAACTGAATAGACTGCACTTGTGCGGTGCTTTTGACTACAGTCTTGGCCTCAGTCATGTAAGGATCACCATGCAATTGAATTGTAAATTTCATTCCAGATGATGGATCAATGTATTCACCTTTCTCTACACCTCCTTCTCCACGCACAACTTTCACCATCACTTGTTTTCCACCACCCAAATCAACCATCTCCTGACGTCCTGGGCCTCGAATACGTTGTTCCATAATAGCAATAGTCGGTCTTTCAGCAAGCTCTGATGCAGCAGGTTCTGGTGCATAAGGAGTAAGCTGCAACTTCCGTTCTATTAGGCGTGTTGGTTGAGACTTTTGCGGAGCGTGCGTTTTTGATCCAGAACCACTTAATACGCCACTGGTAAGAGCCTGAGGAAAAGTCATTACTTCAGTCATATTCTTCGTGTGAACTATGCCTTTAACAGGATCAATAATTTTGTTCGCAACCGCTATGTTGTAAGGCAACTCTTCACCTGTTGATGGATCACGGAAAACAATACTATGACTATCGATAAGTTTAGTTGCAATTGCATCCTCTAGTTTAACACCACCCCTATCTGGTGTCGTCAGTCGACCTGTATATAAATCAAGCTTCCCAGATACCAAAGCACCTTCTAGACTCTGAGGTATACTTTTGCTTTTTAAAAGACCTTGTGAATGAGCTGTTTTTAGATCAACAAATTTTCCTGTTTCTGTATTCAACACCGTCCCTTCCGCATCATTAATAATATTTTCATCTATGGCCTCTAGAAGCGACAATTCGCGCATTCTACGCTTATCTAGTACGGTTGTGCCATATGGATTGAATAATCCTTTTATTATTGATTCTTTCAAAGACATTTGTTTCTGAGTCTGCGGATGAGTAAACATACCGCTCTTTGCATCATACCAGTCTGAATCCAGAGCATTCGTCAACGTTTGCTCTGTATATTCTGAAGGTCCACCGAACAATGCTTCTTTTTTCGACAATTCACTTCGTTTTTGTATTTTATAAGTGGTATGAATCGCATCAGCAGCATTTTCAGGTACGCCACCTGTTGGAAAAACACGATGTTGTAACGCTGCTTGAGCTAAAGAATATCTTTTATTTTCTCGTTTATCCAAATAATAATGATCTTTCTCATCGATAACACCCCACTTTTCAGCCTCTTCGAATGACATTTCACGTGCAGTCAAAGTATCGAACACACGTAGATCATCCCGGTCGATTTTACCAGTAGCAAGAGCTGCGTCAAGGGTAAGCCGCTCTCCAGTAACATGATCAACCAGTTCTCCCCTACTTGAATCAAATGTCCAAGATTGCTCCGTTTCTTCCACAGTTGCAGTCCCAATTGGACGAAAACTTATGACTGCGTCAGAACTTGGTGAAAATTGCATAACTTTCTTTTTCGAACTTCCCATATCAACTGGTGCCTCAGCCTCCACAAGCACTACCTTATTGTTAATCAACGTCTGAAGATTGACCATCTGGCCTTTCCATTTCATGAAACCATTTTTATCCATTGTTTTCTTATTCATTGCTTCGACAATAGGAATATGACTGCCTGTAGATGGATCTAAGAGAGTAATACTTCTACTGTCGAGAATACCCAATTGAAATGCTTCTTGCAAAGTTAGCGAACGATCTAAATTTGGTAGAGAAACAGTTCCTGTATTAAGGTTTACATAACCTTTGCGTTCTGCGTCAAGAATATGAAAACCATCAGCTGGTACTTCAAACGAATCTTTACTGCCCGTAACTGCGCGATAAACGGATACACCGCCTGGGCCTCCCAGTGCTGTAGTTTCTGTTTTCCTCACTTTCTTAACAGTTGTTACAGTTTCTTCAATATTTTTATCTGGATAAAACTTCGGCGCCAACTGTTGAGCTGTTTCAGTTACAGATTCAGTTACTTTCTCTTCTACAGTAGGACCAGCTCCTGCACTTTTGGACGGAACTATCCATTCATCAGATGGATGGATTAATCCCTGACTTAATGCTTCTTCGAAGCTCATTTCGGTATCACCTTGCCGAAAGCGATGAGTGCGCGAATCAATTAAACCCTGTTTCATGGCTTCTGCCAGTGTTACTTTAACTTCGTCGGTGGTTGTATCTTGTGTTTGTCCTGGCCGTCTAATTCGTTTCTTATGATCAATTTTCTTGACTGGTGTTACTAGAGAAGGATGGATATTAAGCATCGACGACAACTGCAAAGCTCCTTTAAGAGTCAACAATCCTTCATCATATGCTTGCTTCGGAGATAGTTCCCTATTTGTTCGCTTGTCAACGTAAATACCTTTTTGGGGATCAATGAATCCCTTTGCTACAGCACGAATCACCGTCATATTCTCTTTTGAACCATTTTTGATACCCAATAATGTAGTTAGGAATTCGAAAAGCATAGGATCCAACAAATCTTTATCCGCACAATCGGATATAAGAAAACTCTGATTTGTAGCAAGGTCTACGATTCTTTCAGCTTGCAATATAATTACGCCACAATTTACAGCCTCATTAAAAGTTAAGTTTTCTCCAGTTTTTGTATTCTTGATACCCTTTACATTAAAAATAGAATGCCGTACACGTTTGATCAGTAATCCATCACTTACTGCTTCACTTATAGAAAAAATTTTCTGCTGTTTTTGGAGCATAATCCTACCATCAGATTCCAACAATCCTCGTTCTAAAGCTTCTGCGATCGAAATCACATCTTTTTCATCAGGATCCACGATATGACGTACATCTGGATCCAATAAACCAGCAGCAATTGCTTCTAACAACGTGAAACGATTCTTCGTGCCTCCATCTATGAACTTATTTGTTGAATCGATCAAGTCTTTTTGATTGATTTCTGTAAGTGTTAGTGGTTTCTGTATCAGATCTTTTGAAAAAGCTTCTTGAAGGGTAAGATTTTGACTTTTTAGTAGATCATTAAAATTGCCTTCACGTGTATTTACTACATTACGTACAATCGCTTCACTTAAAGTGATACGTCGATTTTCATCCGTTTTCACAATTTCCGGAACATGCAAATTTAGAAGTGCGTACTGTTTTGAAACAGCTTCGCGCAGAGTAATTTTTTCGCCACTATGTTTGTCCACAAATTCACCGCTGTATCCGTCAATAAGGCCCGTTTCAAGACATTCAGATAAGGTGACTGCAATCATGGTATGCGGACGGCATCCACCAATCTGAATGTATCCATTATAAAGGGCATCTTTCAGTGGCATCGTCTCTCTCGTGTACTTTCCGGTAAAGTGACCCGTCTCTCTATTTACAACACCTTGTTCAATAGCATTTTCTAGTGACATGGGTGGTAGCTTCAATACGCCCATTTTAACCAATCGATGTTGTGTGTCAAGTGTTATGATTCCTCGATAAATACAATCGTACATTGGCAAGATTTCACCTGTTTCAATATCTCGCAATTGACGAATATCCGGATCATACAATCCGATCTGGATAGCCTCTAACAGAGACAAACTTTCACCAGTTTCTGGATGACGCACGCCATAATGAGTGTTAAGCACTTCATGAAAACCACCATCAATGTATCCTAATTCTGCAGCTTTCTCCAGACTAATTCTAGCACCCGAAACGATATCATAGAATTCCCCTCCACCAGAATGTAAATCTAGCAATCCCTGACGTATAGCTTCAACAAAAGTCAAAATTTCGCCAGTTTGTTTGTGCAAAATGCCTTCCATTTCGTAAAATTGCGTTTTAGTAATTGTTTCTTCTTGGTACATTTGTATTTCATCTTCATGTTCCGCTATTGTTGCTCTTTCTGGAACATCCTGAATCTCTTCAAATTCTTCCAGCTCACCACCCTCGGATACAATTGCCTGTTGCATGCCATGACTCAGGCTAGGCATCTGAAATAAATTATCGGTTAACCTTCTAAGTCAGTGTTGTTTCTTATCAGCAAAATTTAATGAAAGAATCAGTGTTGTAACTGTGTTGCGGTTCGGAAGTAGCTGAATAAAGCACTTCGTGAAACCCAACCGAAAATCATTTCGCAAAGAGTTGAAGCCGCGTTCAGGCTCGCACTTATGGGCCAAAGGATATTTTTGATTTACATACATTTCCAAGTTACAGAAAGAGACTAATGATTTCATTGATACAAACAAATGAGTGCCTACTTTTGGTTTTTGTTTTTTCTCACGTAAACGCCACTCATCTTCGTCGCGCCGACGACGCTCCTCTTCCGCTCGTCGGCGTTCATCATCCAACCGTCTCCTTTCACGTTCTCTTCTCGCTTCATCTTCGAGCTGTCGACGAAGCTCATCTTCTCGACGACGACGTTCTTGCTCTTCTTCCTCACGACGTCTTCGATCTTTGTCCTCTTTTCTCTTTCTTTCCCGTTCTGCATCTTCTTCCTCACGTCTTCGACGTTCACGTTCTCGCTCTGCATCCTCTTCCGCTTGTTTTCTTCTGCGATATTCTTCTTCCTCACGTCTTCGACGTTCACGTTCCCGCTCTGCATCTTCCATTTCTCGCCTTCTTGCATCCTCGTCTGCTTTTCGTCTCGCTTCGTCTTCTGCAGCTCTACGTCTAGCATCCTCCATCCTTCGTCTTGCTTCATCTTCCGCTCTTCGACGTGCATCCTCCGCCGCCTCACGTTCACGGCGTAAGCGATCAGCTTCTTCTGCTGCTCGACGTGCATCCTCGGCATCTTTACGTTGCTTCCGGAGGCGATCAGCATCTTCCAGTGCTTTTAGTCGAGCTGCTTCGAACTGGCGACGTTTTTCTTCCTCTTCAGCTCGTCTTCGTTCATCTTCCTCCTAGAATAAATGCGTGGCAGCAGGAAGACAGATGAATACGAAATATCGTTGCACAAAGTAGAGACTATGTGTCAAATGTTTATCTTTTAACTGCAGCACCTCAGTGCATGCCTGCAAGTAAATGAGAGAGAGAAATGGGACAACAAGATGACGAACGTCTGGAACCCAAAACCAACCGATCTAAAACAGAGTATCCTGATGTCTGATGTGAAGAAAAAAAGCAAAAGCAAGAAATGGGAACAAAAATGCGCACACAATTATAAGGCAACGGTGATGGCTGCAACGACGCGTAAGAAAAAAAAAGAAACGATGGTTGTGAAGTGCACTCTGAAAAACCCAATGAAAATTACTGTACAAATAATCATAGAAATTCCTTAATTTCTTCCTTTAAAATCCATAAAATTCCAGGTTGTTTCGATACATCTTCCAGTGCATCTATATAAATGATGGATATCTAAAATGTTGCTAAAGCATGCAAATAGAAAGGTCAATTTGGTGTTAGTACATAGATTTCTAAACGAATCCAAAACTGCGCTCTCTTCATTCTGGAAAAGCTCACAAAATGCTTAATGATAAGACAATTTTTTTTTAGTTTTGGCTTAGAAATGATAATAATAGGAAAAATAGACTTGAAGACATTTAATCAGAAAGTCATATTATAAGAGCGTGATAAGCGTCTTTGAATAAAAATAATGTTAAGATTTTTAACCTAAAAATGATTTTTTGAGAAAATTTTGAAATTTTAACGGTGGATTTGTTACAACATTACTAACACTTGAGTAGTATCCGAGTTTAATGCTCTGATCAAAATGACATGAAATTTTACACTATAAATGAATTATATAATCCATTTTCTGTAGATCCAAAAAAAATTGTACCAATCTTAAATTTTGGGTCAATTAATGTTTTTATCATAGCTATTCTGCTGCTGCTGCTGCTGCTACTGCTGCTGTTAATGAGAGAAGCTCGCTAAAAAATAGCAATAAATGGTCAAATGAAGCCAAGAAAATAGGACAAACGGAAATAAGAAAAAATGCTGGAAGCCATTAAAATTATAATAGTGTTAAAAAATGGAAATCAATGCTAAAATATGTAAGCATGTGTCGACGCATAGGCTACAACTTTGTTGAAATCGGTTGGTTTCGAAACTTCAAATTTTTGAAATGCTATTTAATTTTCAGAATTATTTCATGTCAATAGCATCATTAAGTGATGCCATAACTCACTTCACTGCAGTAACATATACAGTATTCGACCGGATGCACAGTCTCTCACTGACGTTATGCAATCCTGAGATTCATAAAAATAACAATCTTTTGTTTTTGATTTTCAAAAATTTCAGCTTAATGTGCAGTGATGAGCTTATAGATTTGGATGTTAGTCGCATCGTTTTAAAATAGATATTCCGGGAAGAAAAAAAAGAGAACTTTTTAAACTTTTCGGAGATAGCACTATTATAGATTCATCGCAGTATGTCTTTTTATGTAACATAGCTTTATCCGATAGTAGCGAACAAATCTTCCAAAAAATCATACTGCAGTCAAATTGTTCATTTAATATAAGTTCTATTAAGTTGTTAAAAAGATCGCAACTTCTTTTACATAATTCATTTGCAGTATAGAACTCGAAAAGGTAAAAAATTATTAACCTGCTTTTTTCGCTTCCAATTTTGGATCAATATTTGCATTATATTGCGACGTTCAAGTATTAATGAACTCAGCTGAGCAAATCGCCGATTTAGATGTTCTAATTCTTCCATTACTTGTTGGGCCCCATTCTTCGGTTGTGGTATTGAACGACGGAAGCTATTTCGGATGTCTGGACCATGAATGTTGATGATATTTTCCATGTATTGCATCAGACGATTATCATAACCCTGAAAATAACCGAACTTTCATCATGAAATCCAAAAAAATTTTTTTGGTAGGTCTTTTAAAAATTTATTTCAATAAAACTAATAAAATTAAAATAAATTTTCAACTAAAAGACCTACTAAATTTTCTTTTGCAAATTATCTGCAGAAACCTCCACTGATTTCGGCAAAACAATAAAATACTGAAAGTATTTCACTTTAGCACTCAAATGCAATTAAAGGTACCTTTGCTTCACGAATGAATTGTCCACCTTCACGGTTCACATTTTCTACTGCCTCAGTACGTTCTTGTAATTGAGAATATTCGGCAATAAGTTGATCTAATTGTTGTTGGTACTGTTCTGGACGAAGTTCTTCAGGTTTACGCAAACTATAAAATTTATTTCTTCTTTCTTTGTTTGAAATAAAAAGTAAAAATTTTTTAGATAAATGTAAAAGTGACGAAAAAGAATCTGAATAGCATCCATTTCGAACGTGATCTTCTTTCTCCCATTGCCAAAATTTCACAGATCTTCAGATAAATCTATGAAATAATAAGAAAAAATATGATAGAAGTAAAAAAAAATTAAAGGTATCAACTACTTCTCAATTTTTAACGTCAATTCTTTTCCATGATAAGCTCATATCAACCGAAAATACCTAATTATAAGATTGCGATCTATCAGGACAATAATAAGAATTTCTGAAAAAATTTTAAAACCATAATGCACCTATTAATGGTAGCTTCGACATTATCAAGCCATTTGATTTCATTTTCATATTCGGTACGGTAAACTATTTGAGTTTGCAGAACATGTTCAGTAGTTTTCAAGCGATCGACCACTTGCGAACAAACATTTTCCCAGCGAACGGTTGTTGTTTGCACTTCATCTTCTAATCGATCAACATCTGGATGACTGCAAATAAAAAATTCTGCTACATTATGACTTTTTATTGAAGTTTCCTGATATTCAACACATTTCTGTTCCTTTTCGATGGCATATTGTATATTATCAAAATCAACTCCCTCTTCTCACTATATTCTCAATTCACGTATAATTTTTCAAAATTTACTTTGGTGATTGCCGAGTTCTTGAAACGTGTTGACGTAGAAGAGCAATATTACGATTGAGAGCATCAACAATAGTTTGCTGCTGTTGCAATACCATATTCAATTCAAGCAACTGCGAATGAATACCTCGTAGCTTATCCAAAGAGGCTGGCATATCATCAAATGAATTGAGCATAATTTCATGCCGTCGTACAATATCCGTTACCTATAAAAACTCTCCGTTTCACAAATCCATAAACATACTTTAGTAAATAATAATTCGACTTACACTTCAAAAGAAATTTTCCCAATCATATTTAATGACCTGCAACTTACGCAGACAATTAAATTACAATGGTATGTTACCTCAACCAGTCCATTTAGCACAGCTTCTAAAGACTTTAATCGCTCAACATACATCCTTGACAGTTCCCACAAATCCTCCCAACGACCACTTAAGTGATCAAAATTTGCTCGCTGTGATGGTGTTGGTTCAGGAATTTGCCGAAACAACTCATTTACAGTTGATACATCAACATCTAGTGCTTGCAATCCATCTTCGAAATCCTTATGTCCAATGGTTAGCCGTTCAAGCTCCTCTCGTGATCTTGGAATATTCTAAAGTGAATTTTTAAAAATGGAGTATCGAAAAAGTTGTCCAATTCCAATCTTTTTGAGTAATGCATGAAGTTATTACTGAAATTTTATTGGTTAACTCAAAATAGTACCTGCATAACGCGATCGTTCAGATTCCGATATGCTTCATCGAGTTTAGCAAGCAACTCCGCAATTTTTGCATCAAACTGAGCTCCAACTTCGGGTTCTGAATTATGCTAATTAAGCAATGATATTTACCAGATACATAAAATAGCATGCTATTTTGATCATCAAATTATTAAAAGCATCATGAATTTATACAATTTCTAATTTGATACCCTTGGGACGATTCATTTGATTTAGAAGATCGTAGAAATGTTCGTTCGTTAATTTCAATTCTTCTTTAAGTCGCATCGCCAAAGGATCATTCGGTTCCAGCTCGGAAAGCAATTTATGAGCATCATCATTTAGGGCTTTGATGATCGCATCCCTTTCTTCTGGACTCATAGCAGCAAAAGTATTCAAATTCCAATTACTAAAAGTTAGGGATTTTAGATCACAAGGCAGATACACAGAATTTCATTCTAATAAAATTTTGGCAAAGTCCCCATGAAATAAACAGTTTTTTTTTTCCTTTTTTTTCCACAAAAATATATACCGAGCATCTTAACTATTTAAAACTAAGTTTTCCACAATTCAATTACTTGCATTTCATGAATTATTTGAAATATTTACCGTATCTGAGCCATTGTATTCAGAACCATATTGTATCGTACCATTCGATGTTTCTGTGCCCAAAGTCGGCGTAATTTTTCTAAATTTGTATGTAATCGATTAAGGTATGCAGTAATGCGAGAATCTGGCGGCAAAATACGGAACACTACAGATGGGACAAAAATTTCTGCACCACTCGGCCCACGAATCTTCCAACGTATCAGATCCGAATTATCAACCAAAATACATTCGTCGCCTAAACATAAAATTGATCAGAAAAAAAAATCTTCATGAAAATTTTGACTGGAAATGATCACTACGGAACTGAATTTCCAAATACTTAACTAAGGTATGAGAAATCGATAATAATCAGAAATTATATAATGCAAAATATGATGAGAGGGTCACCACAAACATTATCAGGGTGACAGAGTCCACGAAATGAAATATTTCAAAGCGAAAGAATGTTTAAATAAAAGTCTTACCTTCTCTAATTGTAATATCTTTATCGGTGTAATCAGCTAAAGCAATAACCGAAATTGGTCTTTGAATCTGTTCGCCACGCTGCCATAGGGGTGAAATTTGGGAACTTCGTTCGGTAAGTGTCATCAGGATACTATGATATTTTTTGATTAATTCACTGATTTCATCCAATTCACGCAACATTTGTTCACCTTCTTCCAATGAAAATTCACTTTTATTATATTTTCTCGCCAACATTTCAGATTGCTTAATCATCCATTCTTCCGCAGCATTCGCATCTTCCATGAACTGCAAAACAGCGCAGATTTTACACTCTCAAGTTTCGAGACTATTCAAGACTCAAATTCTAAGATTTTGTGCTTAAGAACAAGTCTTCTACCGAATATTTTTTTCAATATTCTAGAATACATATCACAGATACTGAGATATAAGTGAATTCAGCATTAAAATCATGGCATATCTTCATCAAACAATAAACAATATACTGATGCTAATTTTCATACTCAAGTAGCAAAGAAATTAAAATTCATGAATCAAACGTTTTTACTAAATATTGCTTTTGAAGCTTTTGAAATAATTCATGAAAAATTTTGTAATTATAACAAAAAATTATTCAGCGAAAAAACCTCTGTGTTGCTCTCTTTTGCCTTATTCATTAATTGATATCGAATTAATGATCACTAATAGAATCCCCTGTCTGCAGAAAATTCAGTACTACACATCCCCTAATGGTGGAGCGTTATATGTTTGATATGCACAATACTTTTACAGGGAGAATCTACATCAGCAACCATTAGTCGCATTTACTCATTCATTTGTCAGTAAGAAAAAGATGTGTAGTTCAAAAGGAATTACTCGAAACAACATAAAAAATAATGGTTGGAAATGGGACAATATTCTTTCTCAATTTGATATCAAATTTTAAATCAAATTTTTCTATGAAACAACGAAAAACTAATGGGAACAGAAAAAAGCATGCATTAGCAGTTTACAACGGCATTTTCATTTTCATGAGCTATTTTTTTCAGGATCAAATAATGCCATTAGCGAATTAATCAGCACATCTAATTAAACATTAGCAATAGGAAAAAACTTGAAAACTGAGTGTGTAAAGCTTCACACATAAATCTGTCAAGTCTGTGAATCATACCGAATTAAGATTAAGCGCATCGCGCAAATGTTGTTCGAGACATTTCGATAGTGCTAATAACCAATCCCACTTCCGCTGCATTGCATTCAGATAAAATTCAATTACATGAATAGCTGGATGACCTTGATTTAAGAGAGCTGCGCCTTTGTTGTGCACGTCGTTGAAACGTGGCTCTCGAAGTTCAATTTCATGAAGAAGCTAAAAAAAAATCAGCGTTTCTAATTGAAATTTGACAAAGCAATTTACAAATTACTAAAAATTTTGAGATTATTAATGTTTTGAAATCATAAATTTCTATTTGATCATCAACCATTTATTTTAACCTCTGTGATAAATTTTTAATACATCCACCTTTCCAACATTATCATTCATACATGGTAAACAGACATTCCTCAATCAGTGATATATTCGCAATCCAAACGCATTTTCTATAGGATTTTAATCTCAAAAAAAACCCACAGAATTGTAATGATTTCTAAGTTTTTAGCACAGTTTGCGAGAAACGAACAATGAAAGCTGAGATCCAAAGAAATTTACACTATTCCATCTTGGCCACAAAATTAGTTTCTCAAAATTATTGAAAAGGAAGGAATTTTTGAACAAAACAAAACAAACAAATTTATATGAGAAACACAATTTATCATAAGCATAGAAGCCGAAATACCTGTTTATAATAATTCTGTAGCATAGGTAAATCAAGTTGTTTGATATCAGACCAATTTCTAGAAACTTCAATGTCTTCTCTCTCATTAATCCATACAATTTCATGCTGTGCTCCACGAATAAACGCGATCAAAGTATCTAAATCAAGCATGCGCCCAGCTGATAAATCTCGCAGCTGTTGATATTCGCTTTCCAATATGCTAAGCAATTCGCAATATTCATGAGTATCTTCTGCAGATATCTCTGCCTGGAAATAAATTCTATAAAGTCGAATATTAATCTTTATTTTTTCCATTTATTGTCATTTATTTCTATTTTATTTTTCAAAATTATTTAAACTTTGTTCTAAGGTAAAATATCAGTTAATATAAACAACTTATTGAATTTTATTTTTTTTTTTCACAATTACATGTTTGCTGCCAGTTTAAAAATGCTCGTTTTGATATCCATAATTCAGAACCTTATAATTCGACAATAGTCAATCAGCCTTCATTAGAAAACTAGTTCATGAGTTTATTCCGGAATTTCCATAGATCTACGAAGCAATGAAGCTAATGGTACTGAACAACTTTAAATTAAAATTCTAAATTTTCTTTAAACTTTCTTTTTTATTAAAGCCCTTTTTATAAAAATCTTCAAATAAGGTGTTTGCTTTGTTTATCGCAGTATAATTTCGTGCGCAGAAAATCTTCTTGAAAGGTAAATTGATGGAATGAAATAAACGCCGATGACCTTTTCCCAAAGAGAAGGAAACAGGGATTGTAAGAGGATAGGAGAAGACGAAAAGAAGGGAAGAAAGAGAAAAGAGAAAATTAGTGGAAAGTCAATCAATGATTCCTTTTCGGATATGTGTAAAACGATAAAGTTTTTCAATAAATGCTGCTCGATGCAAGGTCATTTCAATCTCCATATATACTCATATACTACTAGAACAAAAGAAGACCTATTTAATTCTTTCACCAACTATCTACGGGTAATGTCTACATAAACGTTATACTATCAATTCTATTATTTACCGTACAATACACATCACGAATAGTAACTAGTTAAGAAAACTTGAAATTATTTTATCTAAACAATCAGAAATTTAGAAAAAAAAAAAAGGAAATGACTTAAAGTAAATATCTACCAGTTATCAGCTTAGGCTAAATATGTGTTAATGGATCACATAGAATATGCTATTAAGATCAAATATCGGTGAATTGGTATTTTTTCAGTAATACTTGAAGATAAAAACTAAGAGGAGATTTAGAAAGCTACATTTTAACTCTTCTTTTTTTTCTTTATTCGCAATATAAATCATGACACTTTTTAAAATCCGTGCTAAATTTGAGATGAATAGATAGTTATACTATTTTTAAAATAGAAATAATACTTGAAGCAAGCTCTATAACCTCTGTCACAATCGTTCTTCATTCTATAATTTCTGCTTTTCGGGATGATCTGTCTTATACTTCACCGAAAAAAAAAAAAAAAAAAAAAATTACCTGTCTAGCTATACATTCATCAACACTCTGTCGAAAGTCTTGTATTTCATGGTTATCAATTTTGTGTTCTTCAAACATGCTCTCAAGCTGCTCCAAATCCTCGACAAATTCCATCTCTGATAATTTCCCCTAAGACAGTAATTCTTCAAAATTTCTCCAATGAAGAAAAAAACTTGTTTAAAATATCAAATTCTGTAATATCGCAAAACTTCAAAAATTTTCAATTTAAACACTGATTTGCTCTCTTCGCTTTAGCACTTCCTGTCTTTTTCCACATTATTGAGATTGCAACTTTATGCTTGTTATAAAATAACTTACCAGACGTGAACGAACCCATTGTATACAATCTTCTACGCGCACAAATGTTGTACGACGTATCGATTCACGTCGCTGCTCATTCTCTCGCATCAGTTGTTCTGTTCGAATACCAAGACGTGTCACAAATTGTGTCCGTAATCTCGAGAGATATGCTTGACGACGCTGTTCTAATCCATATACCCTATAAGAATTTCAATTGCATTTTCCATTTTAATGAAATCAAAAATAACAATCATAACAATAATTAATAATAATAATGATAAACTCTGAAAAATAGATGCAGAAATTATTCTTGACAATGATAAAAGATTTTTAACAATTTCTAATTAACTTCCCGAATGGCAAATTCTGTTAATAATTAAAAAGTTACCAGCAATTGCATTCCAACTTTTTTCATAAAAATTTCTAGATGATAACGGAGCAAAATTATCATCCTTATACAATCTATGTAACTGCATGTTGAACATAATCACGTTCCTTTTCTCATAAAAAAGAATTCTTTCGAACTATACAGTCTTATTCATCTAATGACTTAATTATTATTAATGAGGAAAGACACACTGTTGGTAATAATCATTTGCCTCCGGATGACGCAAACGTTTAAGTTGATCTACATCTTCAAAAAATCCACCAATTGGTGCTTCAAGAGCTATAAGATCATCAATAATTCCATCAATGAGGCGCTGCAAATCTGTTGGTCGTGACGTATCAACTGCAATATCATGACATTAAACATCACATTAAATCGTGATATTAAACAATTTGTAGTAATAATTATTGAAATGAATAAAGAATTGAATAATAACTGATATGCTCGAATCCACAAATATTCAATTTATTGATAAACTAACGTGAGCTAGCTTTATTTGATTTTAAAGAGGGAAAATTTTTTGAATTCTACGATACGTTTGAAAAATATTTTTTTCAATTCGAAAAAAATTTGTTTGAAAATTAACTTCGTGATTCAGCATCTTCAATTCTGTTCAAAATATGATCCAATTTCTCATTCGTTATCCCAATACCACGCGCCAAGCGACTAATAATATCAGTTGTCGATCCCTGAAAATTTTAAGAATGGATAATTTTTCAACAACAGTCAGCTTCATCAGCTCGTCCGGAGAGATCAGAAGGAATTCAAAAGCTTCACTAAGAAAAGCAATTAATTACATGCATTACTGACTAATTACGGAAAATTCTGTCAAGCACAAAACATCAAAATATAGAATTCGTACAAAAATCTAAAAATAATCCCATTTATATCGTAAATTCCTAACATATTTAAATTAAATAGATTAATATTTTGAGCTTAAATGTCAAACGAACAAATAATACAAAAATAACGCATGACAGTATTATTTTTGATTTTGGCGGATCACTTGTGACGTCAATCAATTAACTTCGTCTATGCGGAAAAATGAAAAAAAAAAAAAAGAAAAAAATTATCGATTTTTTCTCTTCAAAAAAAAAAAGAACAGTGGCATGATTTTTTTTAACATGCGATATAGCACAAAAAAGCAAGATGTAAATGAAAAAAATTCCGTTGTAGTCATCATTTACTTATGCCAAAGCATACGTAAACGATAATTACAACGAAAAAAGGAATGTTAATTGCGAATTTTTTTTCAGAAATAAAACTGACTAATACTTTTCTTACAAAGCAATAGCAATCGATTGAAGAATTTATGAAACACTAAAAAAAAAGAAAAAAAAAAGCGGTAAGAAAAATAAACAATGGTGAAAAAAAAAAGAAAAGAACTTCTGGTTTTATCAAAGCAAATCATTATTTTCTACAAGAGAAATATTTTCGCATTTTTTTTGCGCAAAAATTTTATCAAAAAAATTTCTAACCGGTTCTTTTTTTTTTTTTTTGTTTTTTAGCAAACATTACACAGTCGCTGCTTCTTACTGTTGAAAGGTTTCCACAATGACTTAACACCCATATCATCAAAATGACAGTTAGACTTATCATTTTAAAATATCTCATTTTCTTTTGCGAACAGCAGCTGACAATATAAATGTCTTTTTATGAAGTAACACATCTTATTCATCATTTTCATTAGTGTTTTGATTCGATATTTTTTAACTTATTAAAAATTCTTGTTATATCCATCATGTTCGAGTTCGAAAAAGTAGTTCTACCAATCTATGGTTAGATTAAACTTTGAAGCACAGATCTGTTTGATAGTTACTCTTATCAGAGATTGATAATATACAAACTGGACAAGTAAATACACTGAAACAACACAATTAGTTGGAAATAAAAGCTGAAAAGAAAAGTAGCGAACTATGCAGAGAATAAAAATAATAAAGCAACCATCTTGGCATCTTCAAATACCTGAACTCCAGCTTGCTCTTCGATCAAACTGAATCGTTCGTTGAGTGATCGAAGTAATCGTTGCCAGGATCGATCCAGGCTTTGTGTACTTAGCTCTACAGGAATATGTAGATGTTCGGTACGTTCGAAAAGTTGGTGTAGTTCAGCATAATGATCCGCTAAACGTTGCTTTTCGCGTGCTTTCGGCGGCAAATCTTCAGATTTAAATCGTTCCATGTCATGTTCCAATCGGCGTAATTCTCCCAGATTTGTTGGCAATTGACGATCGTCCATCAGACGTGTAGCCCGCTCCACCCAGTGTAACCATTCTGATGCTTCACGTTCATATTCATACATTACATCCTCGTACTGAACATGGCAATAGTTACCATTAGTGGAGCTGATTTGCGATATCACACTACTGAGAGCAATACATTAAAATATGTGCAGAAAACAATCACTACGCGTGTATAGCACAATTCAAAAATTAAGGAACAAAAACTGTGATTCAGTTAGGTCTCATTATATGGAATTCTTTAAGTGATCTTATTCTGGAATGCCATTAAATCGATTTCAATCATTTCTAGTTAAAGGCGAAGAAAAGAATTGACTATTTGCCCCACAAACAACTAATTACCTTTTTCTCGGATATGAAGTTCCATTTCTTAGGATTTCTATTTCGGTAATAGGATAATTCCGTATATAAGAATTGATAAGACTATTTGATTTTAGTAATGCTAAATGAAATTGACTGAAAGTACTTAAAATTTCTATAGAACTTACAAATATTTTAATAAAAAAACAAAAAAGACAATTACACAAGATTTGTGTTCATTCTGCAAAAAAAAAAGAAACTCACATACACATGTAGTGTTATTCACCTTCCATTAGTGCTCTAAGTATCAAACAATTTTGTGTAAAAAAAAAAGAAAATAAAAAAATCTATATACAATTGTTTTCTATTAGCACTTTTTTTTAAAAGAAAATATTTTCGTAAATTTAATATTAAAATACACCAATAGTTCACACTATAATTACTCTTATAGGTTAATTTATTATCTAGTAGCTAGAATTTCCACAAAAAATTTTCTTCATCAAACTGGTTTTTATAACACATACTGTAAACTAGCATTTCAAACTAACTTTTCAACAAACAGTAAGAGCTAACCGAAAACGATAATTTTATGTTATTCTCTTAAATAAAAAAAAAAGAAAAAAAACTGCTTAGCTTCCCTCCAAATCGATTTGGAAAACAGATTCAAAAGTTTTCTGATAAGCATTCCGGTTTGAAGATTAACTTTCTAAATTTAAATTATTTAGAAATCGTTTTATTCCCTTACTATAATTTAAATTGCATTCTTCTTCATTAATATTATTTATATGCACCTATCATTTTTCATTTCACTAGTAATAATTATCGCTACATGAGTAGAACAATCGAGTACAAAAGATGTAAAAAAAAAAAAAACGAAAAAATGATATTTATTTTAAGGGAACTCTAAAATTATCTTTTTTTAATAAAATGCACGAAAGTTGGGGTTTCTTGTCCGAAAAATGCAATTAAACAATCAAAAACTGCTGTCACACATTAAAGCTTCCTTGTTATAAAAAGGGAAAATGAGATATTTAAAATTTAAAAATAAGACATGAACTAAATATGGATAAACTAATTTCTGCATTACAGGGCAGAACTTAGTGACTAAACTGATTTGAGTTGCATTAATTCATTAAATAAAAAATTTTTTATTGATAAATAGAATTATGATTAGCCTAAAAATATATTAATCTTTGAAAATAGTCTGAACTCTTGAGGTATTTAATGACCGTCATATTTTTAATAAAATATCAAATATTTACAGTTTCTCCGAAAAAGTCCAGTTTTACAAAACGTTACTTTCAAAGATTGATTACTAATAAAGATCTGCGAAAAGAATTCCCCATAATAACCATCGATAATTCTACACAATCATACTAATGTTTTTAAAAATGAAGAAAAATTCTATACTCTGTGCCAACTAAATTTTTAAACTTGAGCTTAAAACAGTCAAAGAAAATATTTTGTTTACTCTTCAGTATTTTAAGGAAACTGAACCACTTTTTTGATGGTGACATTCAAGTGATCCCTAGTCTTAAAAATAAGGGAGATAAAACTGACTTTACTCAGTTCATTAGTATGTGGCAAGGCATTGTAAAGCGAAGAGACGTAGGTAATGATACTCTTCTCATCCGGTGTATCCACGTCAACATCTTCTGCATCCAAAAGTCTGGAAACACCAAATTCACTTTCAGCTGCGGCAAATGCATTGTTCAGACGATCTCGAGCTGATACATTTTCGCCAATTATCTGAAGTTATTACTTTTTTGATTTTCGAATTTCTTATTCAACTTTATTATTATTATTATTTCTACTCTATTATTTAAATAATAAAGTAGAAATAATATTTTTCAACATAATAAAGACAAATAAAATCATCTTTATTATAATTGGAACAACTGTTATTATTAGAGCAAACTTAATGCCGAAAGATATCGAAAGATGTCAGCCGTCAAATTTTTGTCCATTTGGTTTTCACCGGCTAATATGCTACTGAGTTTTCTCGCTCTTTCCTAGTTTCTGGAATATGCTCATTGTGAATCAACACAGTCAACTATTTCAGCATCAGTATCGACTTAGATATTAAGGAAAAGTTTTTAAGTAGTTATGACAAGTTGTAGCAAACAACATACTTTACTCCACTGTATAAGATTCGGTCGATAACGATGCAGAATAGCATTGAAGGCTAAACCATCCCTCCAACTATTGGTGAAGTTGCGAACATTAACACCTGGATATCCACGTGTTACATCTTGCGCCCATTGTAATAGAGCATCTCGTGCTGAAACACCATCTGTGCTGGACAGTACTTCTGATATCTGAAAAACATACTTCCTGAGAGAAAATAAATTGTCAAATTACTGTGAAATGTTTGAGAAGAAATCTAAAAATTTTGAAATTTCCATCCCGATATTTTGATTTGCCATGTAAATAATACAAAAGGAACAAGAAAAATGAAATTTCGTCCAATAATATTCAAGTCTTCGATTTTCTCGTCAACCTATCAATTTCGAAATATTTGCATTTGTTCTTAAACATGATTCAGTTCTCAAAATTACCACAACATACAGTTTCTACATTTCGCTGCTCGCTAAATACACTCGCTTACCTTGTCAGTTCATTTTTTCACATATTCCACTAAGTTTTAAAATTAATTCCACCAATGTCAATAAAAACATTGAAATGTTCGATATAAAGATAAAATGATAATCAGTATGTAAGGCAAAAAATTTAAGGAATGATCGATTCTTCTGTTATCCATTAATGAAAAATTGCAAAAATAAACGAAGTAAACATATCTTAATATTGCTAGCAAAATTCAACAAAAAGTAACAAAAATTTCAAATCAGATTTAGAAAAGATTTTTCCCAAATTTGAATTTCAAAAAAGTGAAAAAAGTCATATTTCTACGAAACGATCAGAGGAAAGAATTCATGAAAACTTTCAAAGTCATAGCACAATAAAAGATTCTTAACGCAAATATATCTTGGTAATCTATAAGATAATTATATAATATGAAGAAAGGAAAGTTATTGGCGTACAGAAAGTATTACGAAAATCTTCCATTCATCTGATTTACACAAATTAATGAATTGAAATTTATTGCTTCACTTTCGGACGATTAGGCTATTCTTTCACAATTTCTGTCCGTAACTTGAAGGAATTATTTATGTGAACATGTGTTCCTATAACATATGCAATACTTGTGCTGCAGTGAACGAATGACTCGTCTAGGTTAAAGTTAAAAAACAAATGAAAGCATTTTATTTTCAAGAATTCAAATTCGTTGTTCATATCGAACAAATCGAGTGAATTCAATAAAAACTTGGAACAAAACTGATTGCGTAGTGAATGTAATAAATATACTTCTTAACCGTAATTACAATTTCCACCAGTCAATTTATAATATGGTGAAGAGAATAATTTAAGCGACGCATTTTGTGTTAAATGAAACGTGAAAGACAGTAATGGAAATGAAAGAACCAACTTTGCTCTTCTTCGATTTCCGATTACTGTCCCGCTCACCGCGTGTTTTCTTGACACGCTGAACTTTACGTTCAAAATGTTCTCGTGCTTCATAGGAAGAACTCTCCGAGAATGCTTGTCCACTAGGCCATGCAGCTTCAATACGTCCATTTCTATCGATGGGAACAACTTGGCCATTGCGTACATCTTCTACGATCGTACTGCCACCCACTCCATATGATGGTGATACGCTATGGACAGTTGAACCATCAACTGCCGAATAACCGTTAACTTTATCAGTGGTACTGCCAGCTGATCGAGTCAATTCATGCTTACGTTCTGCCTTCTTGGAATATGAACGTAATACTTTGTACATCACCAGATGATACGTGATATTCACGTAGAATAAACTGGAGATAGATGGATATCTGTGAGATGACAGAAATACGACAGATTGTATACAATAAACAACAATACTCCAACACTATCTTCTGTATACAATAACCACACAGCAAAGTTATCTCTCGCAGCACACAACGATAGCCACTTGAAAACTGAAAATGAGAAAAGAATGGATGGATGGTTGATGCGGTAGATGATGTGTATGTGTGCCCAAGTATGATTTCAATTTTCCTTCGACAAAATGCTCCTACTGCTCTTGCTGCTGTAGAAGTACTGCAACTTGCAGCTGCAATTATGATGCAGTCAGATGCTATCCTACTAGCTATTGCTACAGAAAGAGAAGGTCTTCTTTTGCAGAAGGATGGAATAGTTTAGTTATAGACGATGCCTGTATTTATTGCTAGTAGCTCGAGCAGCAATATCGACAATGCATGCACATTCCCAAACTATCCATCCTATCGCGTGCTGCTCTCTTGAATTCGGGCCCGCCTCTATTCAGGTTTTTACGAGCAGTAATGCCCTGAATAACAGATCCCTTCTTGCCCACAACTTCCGTCAACCTTTTCTTCACAGACATCACAAACTTCTTTCCTTCCCCTGAAATACCTTCTCATTTTCTTCCTTCACACACCTAGAGAGAGAGAGAGAGAGAGAGAGAAAGATATATATTTTCATCGTACTCGTTGTATCCGATCATGGTGTGCATCGTTTTGAAGGCTATTTACATTCGACAAAATTGTCTTCCTTTTTTGAGGAATACATATGGAGAAAGTAAAGGGAGTAGAAGATGCACCACCATTTCATCCTTCAGATCTGATGGCAAAGGGTGAATTCATACATGAAGTAGCCCGACAATCCAATTATCTACTAGACGACTCATCTTTTTCCCATGATTTTCATGAACCAAATGAGGTGATTCGGGATTTTAACATCAGAATAGTTTCCCGGACCATAATTCCTATCTCAGCTCCTATTACAATTCTCACAAGAACTAGATCAGAGCTTTCAAAGATCATTCTTGAATCATTAACATTACAAAATTATGGAAAGAACAACCCAGTAGGCTACAATCAATTCTTACTACTTTTTTTCTATTCAACTTCTGCTATTTCTTCTCATTTCTCTCATCAACAATTACCCTTCAAGAATCTGTTTTTTCCTAATTGCAATACCTTTTAAACATCGAATGACAGGGAGCGGAATAGTTAAATAACTATATATATGTAAATAAAAAAGTGCAATTGATTTCTATTTCATATATTGGTGAATCATCACCAGCTTAACTATTTACACATTACTTCCAACAGGATTCTGATCATTCTGCATCTTATGTGCATTCTAAGCGTTCCATCTTGTGGTGTTGTGGAATAGTCAATTTGTGTCTTTACTGCAGGATGTTTGATGACGGATTCAGGAACTGGTTTTGTTTCTGGTATTTTACTATTCAGATGTGCTTTCTATATCTTATTTTTCACTATTTCTTTCTTTTTTTCAAATACAAAAGATTTTAGAATGAATGCATTATTTCTCTTTTAAGTACAGCACATATATATAAGCACAGGAAGAAAATAATCTGATCGACAACACAAAAAGTGAATTCTTATTCTTCGTATGCTTATAATATAAAACTGCAGAAATAATTTAACTTGAGTTTAACATTTCTTTATCGCAGATGAAAATTTGAATGTGAAAATTTAAATTTTATTAAATCATGATTAAATTTTCGGTTTCGTATTCTAATATTGTTTCTTTTTCATTTAAAAAGCATGTCCAGATCCAAATACTATATATTAGCATTAATCCGATTTTATAATCTTCCGGACGACATCTAAATCTAACTGAACGAAGGGCTATGATATATATATATAAACTTTCAAAACTAATCACGTTTCTCAATTACTCACTTTATCAATAAATTTCACCTTGAAATCTACATTTATCAAATTTAAAAAAATAAAACAAAAAAAAAAAATAAAACATAATCTAATCATGATCTTAATAAAATTGCTATCTCAATTTTAAGCTAAGCTTAACGCTGGTTTTCGCTCTAGAAAAGGACTTACTCTATTCCAAACAGAATCAGTTTTTTTCCCGCAAGAAATAGTTCAAAATTTTATTTGACATTAAGATAGCGGTCTGAATGAAATCATAATTAAAAATAAGGAATGGAAATGAATGGCAGTGACATCATTGAGAGATTAATTTTTAGCTTTAAAATTTTTAAACCTCGATATTAATTATGTCTTTCAGATAGTGGAAAGTGGGCAGCAAAGTAATAAGACAAATTACTTGATAAATTGCAATGAAAGTTTTTGGAAAAGGAGGAAACAGCTTATGAAAATGAAACATCACTAAAATATGGGGAGGAAAATATCCAAAGTGAACGTCAAAATTACGACAACTGACTATCATATAAAAAAAAATAAATATATAAAGCATTTCATCGTCACTTAAAAAAGTAGCTGAAAATGAAATAATAGCACACCTGACTACCAGAAGCTTCTCGTTGCCGTTGCTTGATTACAGAAACCTGGAAATTCAAAATAATCGTCCAGATAAGCCCCAAAGTTAACTTTGGATTTCCTTCTACAATATCTTCTGGTCGAATATTAACGGTTTTTATCTGAAATTGAATAGTGTCAAATTTTGAATCCATTATAAATTTTAAATAAAATCCAGATGGAGTATCAAATTAAAGTACTGAACTTACAAAAAAGCATCGATTTTGAACAGAACTTGAAATTGGAAAAGTCATTCTCCAAAGACATGCAATGAGTGAAAATAATTTAAGGGATTAAAATTCAAATCTAAAACTCACATTTTTCTTTTTCAAAAAATCCAAACAGTATTGCACATTTTGTATCCTATGAAAGCGTGTATACCCGTTTTCACGAGGCTGTAATGGAAAGCAAAATTAAAACATAAAGTCTTGAAATTTTGAAATAATCATTCCAACATTGCACAAAATGCTGCAGTTTTGTTGAATTTTGCAAGTAAGATACGGTAAATTAGTTCTATAATGATTTTTAGTCTAACATCCAAACCATTCCAGAAACTGCATTAAACACACTTGTTGAACAAGTTATTTTATAGCATTATCGATATTTATTTATGATTCAGCAACAATTATACGAAAAGAAACATTCCCGTACGAATATGGTGCTTTTTGTTGACTTATCTGTTTAGTCACTTATTTATTCTGATATAAAATTTGCAGAAAATTTTATAGAATTTATTAATGCATGATTTGTACATTAATTAGTTATTATTAAGGAATTCCAACTGCAAAGTTGAATGTTTGGCATAAGAACTGCTATGTTGATGAATAAAAATTATAGAAGTATGAACTTTTGTAGCACTTCACTATCAGAACAGGTTATTGGTCATATTTGATGGTGAAGCATAGGGAGTGGTTGATTGATTAATCATTTTTTGAAAACAAAAAGTTCTGTTTTCTAAAGAAACTGCCTTCTGTAAACGATGGAGAACGACGCGTTCAAAAATGTGTAAACGAAAATGGGAACGCAAAATGGGGAGATTCATTCTGAGTGAACTTAATAAATGAAAAAAATCAATTATTAAATAAAGTAGAAATATTACTGAAAAATCCTTGTAATATTTAGTCGAACTGAAATTCACGTAAATCGTGCTATTTTTTCTTTTTTTATTAATGATTGGACGGTAGATTGTCCTGATAGTTTTCTGAGCTTAAGATCGGCAAGAATAGAAATAGTATTAGCCTTATGAAAAGTGCATAAAACCGGATCAATAAATAACACTTAATTGAACATTGCATCTACACCATTAATTAACTGATATCTTTTCAAACATTCTAATTAATTAATGGAATATATATAATGTTCAAATCTATTCTCAACATCAATCCAGTTGTTTCAAAAATTTTTAAAACGATCAGCAACACTGAAGATGGAAAATTAACTAGTAAAAAATGTCCGAAATGATCGCTCCAACAAAAAAAAATGAAGATTCAACTACGTCGAATTTATTGAAGATTCAATTTTTTATTATTAATCGAATAATCAATATTTTTCACTGTTCAACTTTTATTAACCATATTGATTTTTTTTTTTTTTTTGGTGCTATCAACAATAAGATACGAATAAAAGAATTAGTAGCACTGATTTGAAAAAGTATTTTGGAAAGTAAACTCAGAAGATAGCTTTTACAAAGTTTTTATAGGCAAGCAATTTTTTGCATTTCTGCTTTTAAAAAATTCATATGAAAAATAAAAAAAATATGCTAAAATACCGGCTTCTACGTACTATTCATGAATGGTAAGAGATAGCAAAACAAATGCACGAATTTCGAATTAATAGAAAACTTAATTGTGACGTTATTATAATGATTAATGTATACCAGCTTCTCAGCGGAAAGTGCCTCGAGCAATGCGATGAGATTGTATCCATCAGTGAGATCAACAAAGAGATCTTCCACATGTAGGCCAGTCTGTAAAAAAAAGTTTTCCTCAAGAAAAAGAATTGAACTGGAATTGAATAAATTAAGTGATCAAAAATCTACCCCTAAATATCTTTTCTATAGTATGGCAGATCCAACAACGACATCTCTTTGAATTCTAACACCATTATATTGATAAAAAAAATAAAATCCTCCGAACATTTCATTTTTCCAGAAAAGATTATGCAGAAATTTCCGAAGCATTCAGCATGCATTTTACATGATTTACGTCATTCGCAATTCACATAAATACGTATTTTACCTATATTCCACGCATCAAACTCAAATGTATGCAACATTGTACATTACATCATGCAGTTTTCGACCCTTATTAAGACGAAAAATAGCTGTCAAATTTTTTTTTCACAAATTTCACATGCAAAACATGTCAGAAAACCGTTGCCATTCTTTCCGAATAATTGACAGAATAAAATTTCAAAGAATTAAAAATCGTAATTGATGTTAACGTTACATTACAGGCGTGTAATAAGCAATTATCACAGACTATCATTTGACTTAATAAAAGTCGTTTGGAAGGTATCAACCGAATATTAATTAATTGAAATTTTTACACGCATTCACCATTCTACATATTTTAATTATAGATAACACTTACTACTGATCGCTTAAATGATTTCTATACTGTTGTCAGAAAGAAAAAATTTTTTAGTAGAGCTCGAAGAGCTACCTATTTTCGAAACCCCCGATTTTTTCAATAAAAATTGAAACTAATCTTAGAAAGGAAAGTAATGATTATTATTAAGAAAATATTAGGAATTCTACAATCCGTAATGATACTTTAGTATTCAATTTATTTTACTTCGGCTGTGTTTATTTTGAAAATATTTTATATGCGAGGATAAAATGAATGTTTGCAGAACACTGTTAATATATGTTTACATCTATGCTCATCGATTTCTCGATTTCTGGAATTTTAAATCATCGCTAACTAAAAGATAGCTGCAATAAAGCAGAGCTATATTTAACAATAAGGGATAAAAAAAAAAAAAATGAAAAACAATCTACAAGGTATTAATCAAAAATTTGTTAATTTTCGAGGAACTATCTACTTCTCGAAGTTCCCAACTTTTTCCGTAAAAGTTGCACCCAATTTTAGAAAGAGAAATAATAATAATGTATTTGAAATGAAACAGCCACGAAAATAGCAAAAGCATATATAATTTTTTGGAAAAACGCAAACTGAAAATGTGGCTTTTCCGAATGTCATTAGAGATCAGATTTCATACAGAGAAAAATTCAGATTTACTTTTTAGTTTCTTGTCAAACAATTACTATAAAATTATACATTTAAAAAAAAGGGTTTTTTTTTTTTTTTTGAGAGGGCCAAGTAGTTCCTTTGAGAGAGAACAGAAAAAAGAAAGAAGAATGGACCAAATATCTTTTCCGAGTTACTTCGATTCACTTCAACTTTGTTTTCAAAATTCGAAATTAAAGAATCCAAAGAAAGTTTTGAATGTTTAAAATAATACAAAACTTCAGTACTGCTAAAGAGAACGGAAAACGGAAAAATTTAACAACGTAAAAATTAACCTTGCCGAGATGCTTGTTTACCCATTTCGTAAATGTTTTTTTTTGGATAGCGTCTCGTTCATCTGAAAAGTGAACATATTCAAATATATCTGTTAAAAGTTAAAATTTTGCAATTAAAGAAAGAAAGTTGACAAAATACCAAATTTTCTGGTTGGATTATTTCTAATTGCTGAATTAATTTATCACAAAAGAACAAAAATGGCTTGCAGATTTGAATAAATGAGTTACGCTTTTAATGAAAAATGAAGATATGCTGACGAACACTTCACATAAATTGCGAAAGACAATTCAGAAAAATTTTGGGAAATCTACATGAAATTGAATTTTTCATAAAAATATTGCATAGATCCATGCATTTTCTTATATTTTTCTTATATCCATGCATTTTTTTTATATTCTCAAGGAATTCTGAAGCAGTTATTGAATACTAATTACTATTAAGGACGGAAAACCGAAAAACCCTTTGAGCGTTATGAAAGATATTTGTATTTTTTTTTCATACCTTCAACCGTATGAAGAATATTTTGAGTCTAGGCCTTTTTTGGTTGACCAAAGGTGATTATATTCAGGCCAAAGGTAATTATATTCAACTTCTTGAGACATAAGGTACTGAATGACCTGATAATTCTGCTGATAAATCACGGTAAAACAAATCACGATAAAATAGCGAACCAAAACTATCCAAAATATATGTTTAAAATCTCTTTATAAATCGAAATCAAAGGTTCTTGGAAAGAAATTAATTGAATCTGTCGCTCAAATGAATATCAATGAATGACATTTTTCCAGATCGTTCCATAGATCTCATTCCAATTTCAATTAACATTGTCACTGCTCTCCAAATACAGTTTTTTACATCATAAACCTGTTGGTAAAAGATATATGTGGTAACCCAACCTGAATCATGCGGAAGAGAGATGATTATAGGCAATTTAGTAAGAAGGAGAATGAAGACTAATAAAACAAACTGCGGCAAAACTATCCAAATATCTACGCAAAATTTAAGATTTTCCACTTTTTAAAATTATCTAAAGTCAGATCTTCAACAAAAGAAAGTTGACTGAAATTTGCAAAATTCTCGCAATGAGGTAGCGCTAAATCGCAAACTGTTGAAATAAATTTTCAGTATTTAATATATTAAAATATATGGTGGAAAAAAATCACAAAAATGCTAGAAAAGATTATTTAGTTATATGATTCAGAAAACATTGATAAAAATGTGGCGTCGCAAACTATATTATATTCACTCTTGATCTATCGCGATATCAATACCGAAACACATCAAGAGTGAGTGAAATTACGTTTCGTTAATGATAATTGATAAATATTTTTATTAAAGACACTGCACGAGATAATAAACCGAAAGGTTTAAAAACCTTTATCAGATTCGAAAATGAAGATATATTCGCTAATTGAGACAATAAAATGCGAATGAATGGACAAAAAGGGAGAAGAGATAGGTTCCCCAAAAAAAACTTATTATTTCCCGAAAATTACGTGACTTCAACTCAGACTTTGCTCCAATCGCACCTTGATATTTCTTCTCATTTTTTTTTTTCGAAAAAAAAGTTATATAAATTTAATAAACTTATATAACTTTTTCACACCCATATAATAAAAATAGCGCTTAATGCAGTATCACAAATCATTTGGTTCCTGGTGATACATTCACAGCAGTCAACTTTGTCGTAAAGTGTTTAGCATGAAGTATTTTTTATTGGCAAATTCCAAGCAATTTTTGCAACGTCAGGTAGTATTAAGTTTAGATTCTGCTCACGTACGTAAGTCATTCCGAAAAAGTCGTCAAATCTTACTGAAGAAAGACTTCTCTAGCAATGTTCATTCAGTCTAGTGGGAACGTGGAATGCGTGATTCTTATAAAAGATAGATCTGACGGACCTGAATAGATGTGACGAAGAAAATCGAAGAGGAATTTCATCTACGCGCAACTGATAACGACATTCAATGCAGATGCCTTCAGATGACAAGTGATTACAAACGAATGATTTGCATCCAAAAATTGCGAACATTTAAAACATCTTTTGGCGCGCTTATCAACAATAAAGGAAAATAGAGATGCGCTAAAGGAACGTTTTTCTCTGCCTCTCTTTTTGATCAATTCTATCTCAGCCAGATGATTCACTATTCCGTTTATTAATTTTCTACGATGTCTTTCGCTGTTCTATTTCAAATTGCTTTTTCGAAAATTTCAGGCCAGTCCATAAACTGGTCCAGGAAAGTTTTGAAATCTCTCCACAGATGGAGATGATAGAGTGATCAGAAAACTTTCATTCCTGAATTTTTTGCGGGACAGTAAATTTGCTATTACATGCGTGTTTGCAATATCTTCAGCTCCTAAGAAGTGATGCATAAAATGGTTAGAAAAAAAAGAAAGTTTCGACTTGTCTAAATTTATAGAGATCGTTCTTATTGGTGAAATAGAATACTTACGAGAAGATCATGAAAATTTAGTTTAATGAAAATCAGTACTAACTGAACATCATGAAAATTGAAAAGTAAACAGTAAAATTAAAATATTTTTCATCAATTTTAAAAAGTTTCGAGAACAGGAATTACTGGCATATCGATGAAATGAGCAGAATTGATAGTAAGAATTTTCCATTACTATATGGAAGATTATGAAGACGAATGAAGAAAATGATAATTTTTGCACAATCATCGGAATAAAAAAGGTAATTAATTGAAGAAAGAAAGAATAAACTTACCTTTATATTTTTCCAAATTGTTTTCATAATGCTCCAAACATTCAGTTTCATTGGAATCAAAACAGTAATACTCAGGTGATGAAACATCCGATGAATAACCCTGATGTGAAAATGGGGTTGACGAGAGTGACATTCTCGATGATTAATATCAGAAATAGTAATTCAGGACATCATTATCATTAACTCATTACGGCATCCATCGAAAATTTTTCACAGCAGAAGGCCTTATCATTGAAATAAAATTATCTAAGTTCAATCTGTAAAACCTAAAGGATACTAGTAAAAAGCATATTGCGAACAAGTATCGATAAAAATGCGAAAGCGAAATGTGATGATGGTCTCTGAAGATCTTCATGTTCGACAAACAGGTATATGAATAGAACACTCATTCAACAATATCATAAATATAAATGATCAAAGGGGAAAAGTCATAAATGATATTTTCTAGAACAGTCTTTTCCTTGAATAACAATTCACTAATTGAATATTTTATAAAAATAGCATTTGTTTTTTGATCGAATAAATGTTTTTTGGTCGAACAAATGAATAATGGATGCTCTCATGTCGAGTGACATGAAAACTACGAAGGACGTACGAGAATGATGAAATGTTATTGCATCATTTAATTGCTTCATTGCTTAAATAAATAATTATTAAGTGATTAATTGCCGAATATTAGGTTGGAATCAAGTTTATTGTCATTTGTCAGCAGTGAAAATAGAGTGAGCAATGGAAATTTGTCGAAAGCTGATAATATTCATAAAAATTTCTCTCCCTATTCACAGAATGAAGTTTATTAGAAGGGATGAAGTTGAGATAAGGTAAATTTAAATGAGATAAGATAAACTGAAGTTGAAATGAAAATGGTCAATTAGCGGAGGAGAAAAGACGGCCTGCCTCATTCGAGTGGTGGTCGTCACAAGGTCCTGCCAATTAATTCCTATGGATTCGATGAGTGGTTTTGTGTTAGCGCATCATCGATTATCAAACTCTTCCCCAACACTACGACGACAACTGATGAAAATGCATCATCGCAGAAAGTTCCCGAACTCTTCGGAGAAGAGAAGGAGGCAGCAGAATGATAAGAAATCTTTTTGAATATACAAAAATTGATATAGACTGATCTTCCGGCTACTAGAGGTCGAGCTAAAGGAACAAAGACTGAGGAAACGAGAGTGAGACGAAGAGAGGGAAAAGATCGGCTTCTCTGGCTAGAGACACAGAAACAGTGAAAGTATTTGCATATCTGAGAGGAGTGGGTCAAAGGAACGAAAGGTCAAAGAGTGCACAAATGATTGAGGAAGAGACTGACGGTCAAAAAAACTGCCAGGTGAAATGGTTCAATTCCACTAATAAAACCGTTTGGCTCATTTGCATTCGCTGTCGATGGGACATTGCCACCTAATCGATGTAAGAAGAAAAAAGAACTTGGGAGCCGACAGCATAATATACTGCTGAATCATTCCAGTGGACGACATGATGACATACTTCCTCCTGTCTGGCTGATATCTTATCACCAGCTGTTAACATCGCTTCCTCCTCTCTCTTTGGATGATAAGTTCGAGCCAACAAGCTAAGATATTCCGTGAATTTAACCTTCTCTCATTTATGCTCAATTACAATCATCAAAAGAGCAAGTTCTACCTGCAATATATGATATCTACTGGCATCTAACATGACTGCAGCATGCTAGTAGCATGCATAATGCAAGTCAACTAAACGCAATAGAAATATATTCCTTCTTCAATACCATCGTATCAAATTTCTCAAAGTTTGCATAGTAATAACATGTCTATATACTTATTCGAACATGGAATTCTTAAGCAGCAGATGTCATGGATATCGGTCGAGAGAATCGTCGATATACGTGCATTATCATGATTGCATCTGAATCCATCCATACAGACTACTTCATCATTACAACGTCAAGAAATAGTTGACGAACGTATTAAGAAAGAATGCAATTACTTTCTTGTTCAATGGAACTATTGTCAGTAGCGCGCTTAAACGTTGGTTACGTTAAAAAAGTTGTGAAGTGATAAGTGAAATGCAAACGCCTATTGATTGTTTGCAAACTTGTGATCATCAGTCTTGCATCCTGCATCAATATGTCATCTCACAAACACACACACAGACCATATACAGACATACACATATTTGTGTACTATTAGCAGACAGACAAAGCTGTTTTTAAAACTTCCTGCAATCTAAACAAAACTTGATAAACTTTTATATCGCTCTACTCCTGTGGTGCCACGGCCGTGTCATCGCAAAATTCTGCGAAACTTTCGAACACTTCAGTGATTGTAAACAATAAAGAACTGAATCTGATGATCACAGTTTTATGAAATATCAACATGTTCAGCAGATTCTCTTCCTAGGCCACATATACGTGTAAGATACGGTAGAATGCCTAAAAATCCTTCTTTTGCTACTTGTAAACAAAAAATAGTGTACAGATTATGATGGCATGAACTTTCACCTGATACAATCGAACTTTGAATCTTTTGAAAATATACTGGGAATTGTTTAGCAAAACGATAGAGTTTACCGAAAGATATCAGCTTTTCCAAATAAAAAACTGATGACTAATAGATGGAAATTATTAATAATTAATTGGAAGAGTAATATGAAATGACTCATAGATGGCAAATTCAAACGAATACTCAATGCATTTTCATTTTTAACTGAAGAATCAGTAAGTAATGGAGATGAAATTTCTCGGACAATTTAGTGCCACTTAGATGAAAAGCTGCGGATGATGTTAAGATGTGATTATATGAAGCATTTAGACCGTCGAGAATCTCGAGATTCGTTATGAAATAAGCGAAAATAAGATTTCATTTCAGTTATGCGCACCGATTAGTCGATATCAATACTTAATGTCACATCAAGTTCTACAATTCATTTAAAGTTATATGAAGTTGTTGCCGTGCGACATAAATAAATCTGTAAAGTAGACGCGTAACGAATAATCTAAAATCGATCGATTACAATTTGAAAAAAATTTAAATTCATCGCATAATAATGAAAAAATGAAGCACATAAACGCAATAGTTTTCAGTCATTTGATAAAATATGAAATGCTGGGGAACAACGCATCAAAGAATCAATAGAGTCCTTGGCTACTGCTGTTGACAGGACAGATGAATATCTCATTGTCAACTCTTTTTGCACGGGAAAAAATTGTCTGATTGATTTAGCTTGAGAAGATGAAGATTACGATAATGATAATATTAATTGGTCGTTTCTCAAAAAGAATAGATATTTCTGTTGCAAAAAAATTGCCGAGAAATCATTTTTATAAACGGATTTTGGAATAGACACAGATGATAAGCAACAGTTGAACTGTGCTGAAATTAGTAATTAACAGAATGGACAATTAAATCCGAAAAGAATAAATTCCTGATACTGATATTTTAAGTCAGCTCACACACAATGCTGATATTTCATTCTAGAGTTTAGTAAAAGTTCAAAAAATGATATCGTAAATTGATCGGATAAAATTAAAGAGATTTAAATCAATGGAAATTAATCAATAGCTTGGCGATTCGCATAGTGAACTTTATTTGGATATCAAAGCGCTTTCATTCTTTCTAGATTTGCTGAACTGATTGATCTGATTGATCAACGGCAATAATTTAAAAAAAAAGATTAATTTTAACTTTTAACTGGAATAGTCCAAGAAGAGGACAAAAAAATAATGTTAAGTAAACAAAGAAGAATGTGAGAGAAATCATAATTTCCCACGTGACCATATTTTATTAAATTACGTCATTTCTAACACCAAGACGTATGAGCGTGAGTAATTACGTGAGTCATAGCGTGAGTCACTTGCGTGAATCACTTGCACCGAGCTACCATGCTAATAGCACAATACAAAATTTACAGGAAATGATTATATTGACGACCCCATTGCTTGCATCAGTTGATATTTGGGTGAGTAATAAATATTCTATGCAGTCTGGAAAAAAGAATTGTTCAACAGAGGTTTGCGTCTAAAGGAACAGACTAAAGCAGAAATATTCTAGTCTAAATTGGCTGGGACTGAAATAAAATATTTGTTTGTTTATTTGTTGTTGTTTGTTTGTTTATTCTAAAAATGAGAGAAATAAATAAGTAAAATGAGAGAAATTATGCTTTCTACAGTAAATATAAATTAGAATAAATCAAGCACTGAATTAAATAAAGTAGAAAAAAAAAGGGCAGTAATAGCAATTGATGGTTGATGGGAAGATAGTAAATAAGTGCATCTGGCGTGTTCAACGATGATAAGACTAACAATGATGAGATTGATATCAATATTTGGTTTGATGGTGAAAATCGTGTAATTAAATAGGAATTTAGAGAAAGGGAAATATTTTTGAATCCTACTTTACTACAAAATCAAATCATAGGATTTGAATTTTTCACTGGTTTTTGAGAATTTCTCTCTTTAAAAGTCAAATAATTCAATATTTGTGTTTCATTCTCCTTCCGATCATAACTTTTGAGAAAAAAATTTGAAGAATTTGACTGAAATATTTAAAAAAGAAAAATTAAAGGTCAACTTGAAAAATTCTATCGATAATGTAGATAAGTTCAACGAGAGGAATACAGTTTACAATAATCGGAGAGAAACATTTACAATAATAGATGTAGAAAGGAAGGAGAGAGGATGATGATGATCGGTGACTGGAAGAAGGAAGCATATGGCGCTGATAAATTCTAATCAATTTGCTATCGAACAGTTATATGCTTCCTGATTGCTTCCTTTTATCATTGATAACCTCTCTCCTTCAAAGCTGATATTACCTTCAGCACTTTTCTTCATGTCCTTTTATCATTTGTTCGGCCTCTTATTATCACTTCGAAGTGAGAAATGCCATTTGATATGAAGACAAGGTATTAACACATAAATCAGTTAAAATCAAAAACTGATCAGATTCTGAACAAATTAATAAAAAGAATCCTGAAATAGGCGGATATGAAATATTTTGAAAATGTAAAGTATTTTCATAGATTTATTTTGGTTGAGAATTTCCGAAGAAATGCAATTACTGATAAAGTATTCAAAAAATTGCTGGATCAATATATAAAACAATAATTGTACTTTTGTGACTAATGTCTAGACACATTTCTTTGATTAATTAAGGTCATTTCAATCTTCGCAATAGTAAAATTGCTAAAATTACTTAACTAATTGATTTTCAGTGAACAGTCATCAAAGACATTCTCAGTTCACAATTTCTCTTTTTTTTTTTTTTTTCAATTTAATTGATTTCTCATTATACATAAAATTTCACCGATAATTTATTACCGATCAAAAAAATGAATAATGAGCATTTGTATTTCGGAAAGCTTTTACTTGGCCATTGGATTTGTTTTGATAGAATGTACTTCTGGTCCCTGTGGATTAACATAGATGCAAGCTAAAGACTGAAATAGATTCAACATTAGATTAACTAATTCGTAGACAATGACGGAAGCAAAAACTTTTTTTTGTAGATACTTCGCAGACTCATGGATGATAGAACAGCAGAGTTTTAAAAATTCCATCTCTAGAAAAACTCAGTTAAAAACTTTTCGCTTTAACCCCGTCTTTATGAATGTATAAAGAGAAACAGTCTTTATTAGATCAGAAAATTGATTAAAAGTTGAACATTTCTTGTCATCCTTATTTTTGTATTCTCTGCTCTCAGATCGTTTAATTTTTTTATTGTTTATTCGGGTATCTCAGATTCTGCTTAGTCATCCTTCTGTTTCTTCATTTGAGAAGTATTACTGACAGATCCAAAATGAATTTTCAATCAGATTTTCCCATATTCAAATCAATGATAGAATTCCTCATAAAGGTAATGAAAATATACAAATACACACAATACTCGTATAATTGAAAGACTTTAATTAAGTTTCAATTTAAATTTCAAATCCAAAATTTAAAAATTAAAATAATAATGACGAAGAGAAGTATTCACATGAAAATTCATTAGAATCTCGATCTTATTAAAAGAAACTAAAGATATTTCTCTACTAGGAAGAAATAACTTGGAAATTGGAGGGATGACAAATTGAATTTCCGATCAAAAGATCTCAGATATTCAGTACCGCATGTGAAATGCAGTCGTATCATTCCACCTATTCTCGACTCAACCATATAAGAAGTTATTCTCAATTTTTTCCCTCATTTCCGTCGATATGATTTCGTGAGAAAGCATTTACAACAAATTTCTAATTAAATTAAATTTTTGTAATCAAAAGACCATAAATTTCATCTATCATTAGCTATCGAAAATCGGTAACGATTAAATTATTATAAAAAATAATTGTTTCAGACAAGAAAATTAGAAAAATAAACGGAATATTATGGAAAAATTGTACGAATGAATGGTGCGAAAGAGTAGTAAAACAATTTTCTGCTGCTATCTTAAAGATCTGATAGATAATGATCGCATCACTGTTGTCAAGGTCGGATTATTCAAATTACGCTGCTGAAAACGAAAGTATTTTGTTGTATCACTTCCTTTTTCATACTATCTTATATATCTTTGCTTTGTGACAAGTAATCAAAGACTAAAGAATAATTAAGAATATTGTAATTTAGTTATTCCTTTATTTACTCTTTAATTCAGTTAATAATAACAACAACGGTAAAGGTAAATAATATGAAATTTACTACATTTTCAGGAAATTTCTAAAATTTCGTACTAGATTTTTTGCGAAAAAAAGAGAGATTTTGCGAAAATGCAAATTTATGCCAAATTATTATGATTGTGAGAAACATATGCCCATTGTTGTTCTGTATAGAAATTGTCAAATTTTTATAATTCTTTTTTTTTTTTTTGTTTTGCGATTATCTTTTTACGGTAATGGGAAAGTGAAAGAGATGGTTTCATTGGGATTGAAATTGAAATTTCGTTCAAAAAAGAGCCGCGAAAGAGAATAGTTTTTGAAGATACTCACAAAGACTGCTACGATAGATATAAACTGCTATGATAGATATGACATACTCCCGATATCATGAAAGTATAAATGACAATAAGTGACAATATTAAACATTCTACATTAAAGCAAAACAAAAGAAAAGAAAATGAAAGATAATTGAAAGTTTTAGAGACTTCAAAGTTCAAGGAATTACATCAATCAAAGTTTTTCCTATAGATTGAAAATGTATTTCATTTAATTTAAATAAAATACAATTTTACAGACTTAACAAATAACTTATGCTAATTTAAGTAAAATACAATTTCGCTAATTTAGCAAATGAATGAAGTTGTGAACATTTGAAAAAGAGTTTGAAATGTCGAATTATTTGGATGACAGCAGTTAAATACTTATGAAAACCACTGAGATGTTGAAATCTACAAAAATTTATGGCTGTTTTTAGAATAAGATCAATAAATCGAATTATGAATGTCAATTTACTTTTTTATTTCATACACAATTTCATGGACGTTCTTATTACATTAGGGATTACAATGTGCCATTTAAGGAATAAAAAATGATAGAAATAGAAAATCTCAATCTATTTTACCGATGCTTCCATCGATTTGGCCAGAAGGACAATGTACTACGGTAATTTTAAAGCTCTGATATTATACAAATGTATTTATTAAGACAGAACAGATGTATTGTAGAAGAAAGAAATTTTTTTTTGTTCAGAAATTATGGTTTTTCTTGAAATTTTTCAAAAGAAATTTCAGAAATTACAAACCTCATTGTATATTCGAATGCTCCAAGATGCAGCATTTGTTTTATTATAAAAAATATCACTATATTGGTTACCACATATGGCTCATTAATCATTTTAACTAATAAAAGGCGCAGAGCTAGACATAGCTAGACATTTTGAAAAAACTTATTTATCAATTCACATAATAGTCATTTTTTGTTTTTTCTTCTCTGTCTCAAAAATTTTATGGAAATCTCATAATTCTGAAGAAATTTGAAGGTTTGAAGATTTTCCAAGAGACTAAGAATATAAATTATATCATATTGAAGTAGGACATCTTAGAAGCAACAACCATTATATGAATTTTACTGAAAAGAAATTAGATAATGTTTAGAAATATTTTCTGATTGATAAAATTCAAGTAATCGAGGAATTACTGACCAAATTACATTTTACATTCATTTCATGAATAGATCAAGAAATTAAAAATACTCGATTGATTTCTTGTATAGAAAGTATCATGCGATTTGAAAGGCAGAGATTGTAGAACTCGGCAAAGTGAAATAAAATAAAAAACTCTGGATAGGATTTTACTGCTCAAATTTTGAAAAGTTTTTTTTGGAAAAATAGACCAACCTCCAATTTTCAAGACTAGTCGTTCCGTTCGATCTAATCGAAGAACGCTGATCGGTTGATTTTTCATCCATTCCTCCCACTCACTACTACAACTATTGTCCTGCTCTATTTTATTGCTTTGATCGGTGTAATCACTGTTTTGATTGTTCGTTCTCGATAGAAATTGCAAGTACCGTTCTTGCGCATTACGATCGTTTACCATATTTACACTGAAATACGGTAGAATATATATTTTTAAAGATCAGTTGATCTCTTGTTTCTTTATGCATTTCACAAGCAAATTTTCATTTATTTCGAAATAAATAATAAACTCATTTTAATCATATCTGAATGAACAAAAAGTTGTTTATAAAGTTTTTAAACATTTTATGTATTTTATCAATCACTTTATTATGGTTCAGTTTAAATACAAATAAATTTGTTTAACAGATTTAATCGTCGTGAAAATTTAAATTTCTGCGACAAATCATTTCTTCAATTTTTTTAGGAATTCATTCTAAGGATAAATTGATAAGAATAGATCAGATAGAATCAAAAGTATAATGGAAAGAGCAAAAATACAAAATGAATCAGGAGAAACGAGCTTGCATTTAATGGGGACGATTATGAAATGGAAAAATTTGTTTGGGAAATAACAGATATTTGCGGATTATTTAAAAATTACGCATTTTCTACTTAGAATAATTAGATGAACAAAATGAGAACTCTATCGAAGTAAAAATGGGAAATATTATAAAAAGGTAAATTAAATTTTTATTCTTTCCAAGTAGAAGAATGAGGTAACTCCAAAAATTCATACTTTTTTAAAAAATTTGAAAATTTGCTTGTTTCGATATTCTCAGTAGAGAAGAAATCTGAATATCGCTTGGAAATGTGCAAAACAACGATAAAATGAAAAATTAGAGAAAAACTGAGAGAAAGGAACCGAATATAAATATTTGGTAGTTTTAATATCCAAATCACCTTTTAATTTAATTACACTAAATTCGCATTTCATTGCGCTAATTTCGCATTTAAATCACAATAATTACGCTAAATTCGAACCATGCAAAAAGGAAAAACATTAAATTAAAGAAAAAAAAATGTCATGCAGAAGAAATTGATTACAAGACAGCAGAAATAGAATTTCTGCACATTCTGCACATTTTCCAACTTAATCTATTTGTATTTTGCAACGCAATTTGAAGAGAAGTTGGAGGTTTTGCTTTCAGCATAATGCTGTTACTTTTTCATCTGATGAGCCGTTTTTTGATCTGATAAGAAATTGTAAAAAAAATCACGAGTTTAGAAGACTGACGGCCAATACTATTCTTCTTCAACAAATTGTAAATATGAGTATCGATAACTTTACTCTAATTAGCGGTAAACAATTTAAACAGATTATGCAATAAGCTACACAAAGATGCATTTATTTGTCGAATAAATTCCTTGTTTATTTAATCTAATTACTTCGTTTGTTTTATTTTGAATGTCGGAACATGAGAAAAGAAGCTGAGATGAAGATTGGTTAACATATTGTACATATAAATTAGATAAGAAAAGATAACACTATTAAGATACAATCAACAAATGGATACTCATCGAAAGTTGTTCGTTTCTAAAAACTTCATGAAAAAGTTTCCTCAAGAAATTTGCGATTTAATACGCAGAAAAAGTACTGCAGACGACAGTGAGACCTTTTTAATCCAAATTGACTGATAAAAAAGATGAAGGAAATGCACTTTTGTAGAGAACTTGATCTAATTACCAAAAAAATAGATATCAAAAGCACTGTCATCTTCCGATCAACGAGAACCAATATTACAGATAATGAGAAATATTAAAGACATTGTCATATTGCTAGTTAGTTGCTTCGAGTAGACCAAAATGGTAATTATAAAAAAGTCAGGCAACTAATTTAGCCATGACGGAAATTCCTGAACTGTCTCTGAAAAATCTCCATTGAGGTCATCAGGGACAAAATGATTGCAGAACAGGGTAAAACGTACTTAGGTTCCGACATCTGCCGTAGTTGGGTAGTGTCACCTCTAATTTCTCGTTGTCGTTTTCGCTGTTGTTCATTTGTACAGCTTGTTTGCATCAACTGCAAATTGTGCTCACTGTTGCGTAAGGAGCACTCGTACAGACGCCTGGAAGCAAATAAATGTTTTTACTTACTTATCAACTTTGTCAACTTTTTTTACTTTTACTTATCAGTAAAAGACTTCCGAATTAGATAATTGATAGCAATGGCCTTAAATCAAACGAAAATTTTGTACGATTATCACTGATGCATTATCCCATCACAAGCCTAAGCAAAACTTGCTTTATTTATTGCATTAATTTTCAACGAATTTAAAAGCACGACTTCTTGATCCAATTAGAGTAATGGAACCTTTCTGGATCTTCATCTCTCTTTCTCCTACCATTTCCCCATTCCTCTTACTTATCAACAAGCTCCAATCACTTCACTTATAAAATTTAGTAAAAAAACTTTCAATTTTCAAAACTTATTGTCCTTTAGTGCAAGAACCAAAATGGATGAATGACTCATCGAACAAATTGCTGGATATTTCATTTCGAAAATAAATGCTTTTCAGCCTAGGATAGACAAATCTATATTAAGTTAGATCGATTATATACACATTTCTCGAAGACTTCAATGATTCCCGCATGTCGGGGAGATAACAGATTCTAAAAGATAATTTCGAAAATAGTTTGATGACAATGAACTCATCACATTTTCATTAAACTAGAAACCTAATTTGAATTAATTCGCTTGATAAACTAAGTTAAACCGTTTCATAGTCCTTCAAAAATTTGAGTTTGAAATTTAAATCATCCAAATTGATTGAACTAAATTGATTGAACTCCGAATTATTCTCACTTTGAAATTGAAATAATTCTAATGAAACTAAATTAATTTTAATGAATTAAATTAATTATTATAATCCATAATGCTCATAATTAAAAACATTCTATCGGTTATCTGTAAAGGATAAAGGAAGAGGATAGCTCAGAAGAAGGGGCAGTGTGATCGGTAATATGCAAATATTGTTGCATCGCATGATATCATGTAAAGGCTTATCCAGGGCGTCAATTATCACAATGGTATCATTATTAGTGACAAACTTATCTGATGGTATCAACTGTTAGTGATAAGTTGATAAAGATCTTCAATGATTTTTTAATTAATTTGATTGTTTTCTTATTTTCTCAATTATTTTTTTATACGAAAAAAAATCATTTTTACAATAAATCGATTTTGTTGGAAGAGTAGCATCGAGATAGGTATTTCAATTGTAAAACAGATCTTACCTGTCCCAATAAATCTTCAAATTAATTAAGTTTTCTTCGGATTTCCTATAATATTTTAATTTGTAAATATTACTTTGTTTCTGAACTAAACTGTCTTAACAATTTTACCATTTCTTTGCTTGAAGCATTAAAAAGGTTTAATTTCAAGAAATGAATAAATAGCTATTCAAATCTCACATATTTCCGTACATGTTAACAACTTATCAACGAGTTTCAGATAACTTTCATGATCATTTCATTCTTAAGATCAAACGCCAATTACTTCAGAACAATATTCGAATAAGTGTCTATAATTTATTGAAAGTTTAAATAAATTAATTTTGTTATCAAAAGAAAGAATCCATTTGCTAAAGAAAGCAGATGCATGTCAAATTTTATTTGAAAAAAAAAAAAAAAAGTTTGAAGAGAAATTGAAAATCAAATTCGAAAAAATTTGGATATTTACTTACAAGAACTATTTTAACAATATGAATAATTTTATTCTGTCAAATTAGAATTGCAAGCAAATACACAAATTTTTTAAATTTACTAAAATTTCTGTGAAGAAAATATATTGCACTACAGAAAAAAACCTTGTCAAATGTCAGTTGATTAAATGCGCAAACCTTTGAAGTTTCTTTCTCATTTTTGCATTTGATCCAGCAAAAGCAAGAATAAGATATTTAATCTTATTATTAGACCACAGTTAATACTCAACTAATAACTTTTATTAAGATGGTGCAGAAAAAAAACTAGGAAAGAACAATATTAAGTTAACTTCAGTTTGGACTAAGAATGAAGACAAATGGGTTGGAAGAAACTGAAATGATAATAATTTCATATCACCTGAAGCCATATCTTATCAATGAAAGACTACGATTAACATTAGGATAAAGTATTTCAGTAATATCAAAAAAGGATTTTTTGAAAGACCAAATCCAGGCCATACAAAATAATAGTATTAAGAATAAATGCATCATTCTACAACACCACTCTTCTCAATAGTCTAAACTTCTCAAACGATTTGCTGAATGAAGGCCACAAATCAGTCAATCCCCTTGTTCCATTTATAATAAAAAAAGAGATGTCTGCATTTTTCTGAAATTGCCAAAAGCATGAATTAAAATCCTTCAAAGTTTAATAACTGCAAGATATATCGCAAGACTATGACCAAGATGAATAGTGAAATAAATCCAGAAACTAAGCTTTTCCTCTCCCTATTCAACTGATAGACGATTATCCAGAACCACAATTTTATGAATCAGTTTGAGAACAAGTAGAGAATTCAATAATTGTGCTCTTTTTCAAAGCAAGATGAGAGGTAAAACGATAAGTGTCAAATTACGGAAAAGAAAGTTCATAGGCACAAGTTGAAAGAACTAACTGATGAAATCAGAAACACATCAATGTTTATTACTGTTATTATTTGTATAAATAAGTTAAAATAATTGAAACTGGTTTCATTCCGCGAAAATAATGCCACTTTTACGCAAAAACTAGTTCCAATATCTTCGGTAAATCAAACATTTTCTTGTCAAGCATGAAATTTTCTCAGTTTTGATTTCAAACTATCGCTTTTTTCAAAATTTCATTACCTCTCAATTTCCGCAAATCAATGGTACTTATCAATAGACAAATGAAACGATGAAAGAAAACATGATTGATTATTTATGGGTTATTTAAGCAGAATGGTATTTATTTGCACCCATTTCTTTGTCATTAAGTTCTGATTGAAATTCGAAAATGATGGCAAAGAGAAGTCTAGCGTTGACGTCTCATAAATGAATAAAAGATATCAAGAAATTCTATTTATGTGTTTCCAAATTATATTTTTTCGTTGAAACGAACAAATCATTTTTCTATTTATCAAATTATGCAGCAGTTGAATGGCTTTTTACAATTTTTGCCGAATTTGCTACATTTCTTCATCCCTGTTTTTTGCTTCAGTTTTTACAAAGAACAGTGCTGAGCCAAGAAAGTTTTCGCAAAAATTTTAGAACTCCTAAATATAGCTTATGATGAGAAAAGGCATAAGCTGCATTGATGACTATAAAAATAGCCTAAATAAAATAAATATATTTTAGAATATTGTTTACCATATGTTCCTTTATAAATCACAAAATTTTTTATATTTAAATTTTGAAAAAAAAAAAAAAAAGAATCCGCTAACCTACGCATCGTATTCCGTTCTTCTTTAATATAACGCAGTTGATCACCATGATTCACAATATCAGCAGCTGAATTCGATAATTTCTGTCGAGATGTCTTTTTTTCGGATGATCCAGTAGTCCAGAAACGAATATTACTGGTGGAGAAGAAGAAACGCTTTTTGACGGTAGCACTTGGTTGTGGTTGTCGTGCTGAAGCACAGTTAGAAACGAGGGCTTCTGCGGTAGACGATGTTGGTACCGAAGATACCTTTTCAGATTGTGGTTTGATAGCATTATATTGGGTCATTGAACATCGGTGACTAGCCATCTACAGCATAGATTCTAAGAAGTTGAAGAATTCTGAATTGTCCTGCACGGTTGTTGTTTTCGAGCCAATAATGAATGCAGCAATTTCACTTCCAGATGTTTTCAGCGGTATAATTCCCAATAAAAGTTCTGTAAAAAAGGGACAAATGAATTTGACCATTACCAAATTTAATCAAACGAATGATACCCCTTGGTACAAATATTATCTCTAAAACTAATTTTGTAAAAATATCTCTAGAAAGTTACGGTAAAAACTGATTGATGAGTCACAGCATCAAATTTTTTAATTAATTAATTACGATAATTGTTAAAGAGAAGGCAGAAAAAGATAGAAATTCTGAATGAGACGGGAGCAGAATGACCACTGATGATCATCCGTGTCCTTTGGTCACAAATATATAAATATAATGTGTCATTGATGTATCTTTTTGAACGAAGATTGTTAAGCTTTATGCGTCAGTTGGCTAAGTTGTCGATTGTTTTGTCTGTCCGACATTCTAACTTTGCTGAGAGCTTCGGGAATATGACCTGTATGACCCGCCTGTTTCATCAAATCTCGACTGTTGCACTTCTACAATAAAAGACGAGACGCTTAGGTTGCAATTTATCGTGGTTTAAACCAAAAAAAAAAAGATCTAATTAGTGAAATTCTAATGGAAAGATCTAATTAGTGGAATAAAAAGGTTAAAAAATAGAAGGCCAAGAAAAATCATTATGTATAACTAACGATAGTGCTCGAACATCGTTAAAAATCTTCATATCATTTATATATCTTTTTAAGCATTTCAATATATTAAAATATCTTTCTATAATAAATCTTATTTTAATGAAATCTCTTAAAATTTCTTTTTAAAAGGTTTCAATGTCAAAAAAAATTTTAGTCTCTCAAGTTGAAACTGAATTTAAATTTAGAATGTGCTCATATAAATATAAGATATATTAGTAGAGGGACAATGAATAGACTATGTAAATACACAAATTCACAATAAAATGGAAAATCAATTTAGTATTATTGTGATGGAATGGAATTTATTGTAACTTCAAGAACAACGGGCATAAATTTCGAAAAGGCTCAGTTAAGTTGGCTACCAAGTCCTTCTTATCGATCCGAGGGAAATCGAAGAACGATCAGATTGAATGAGTTCATCTACGACTGAAACCATAAAACGATGAAGAGATCAATAAATGACGATGCAATTATCATAAGTACTATTTAGGACTTTTTAAAAAAAAGTGACCTTTTCGAGAGTTATCATTTTAATGGGTCATGATTATTACTTCCTTCTGCAGAATTGTATTTGGAGCAAAATGAAAAAAAGGTTTCCGATGAAGACAGTTACTTTTGAAAAAAAGTCTGAAGAACAAAAATCAAGTAATGTGAAGACAGAAGCTTTTGGATATGTGCTCAATAATCATGTTAATTATTAGCGAACTGCTGTGCAGCAGCATTAGTCAAAATTAGAACTGCGAAAACGTATCAATCTGACATTCTTTGTTTTACAACAGTGAATGTTCTGAACGATTGATTAGTCGATCATCTACGATCCCAGAATTTTGGATTTTCAAAAACCTCACTATTTCATATGTTTAATTTTTTAGGAAAACTTTTGAAAAATGATGAATTTCGTTGCAGTTTTGATACAATCCAATTGATTTATCGATTTTATGATCATCTAAAAAGACTGTTTCGTAAATAAGGAAAATTGGCACTTCCAGATGATTGGTAATATCGAAGAAGCATGATTGTTAGGAAAGTTTTGGAGGGATGAATAGTATTCGTAACAATCTCTTTCGATCATTTGTAGGTAAGGAAGTAAACGCTTACCTAAATTATCCTCATCCTCAGGTATTCTGTCCAGGTAGAGTAAAACTAAATTAGTACCTCCGTGAATGACATGAAAGCTGAACAAAATAGAGGGGAAGGTTCGATCAAAATGAACATCGATCAGACAAAATGATCTTTTTCGAATTTCAGAGGTTTGCGATGACGGCATTTGGTGTGCTGCTGCTGCTGCTGCTGTCTCGTACTAATTATAGATTCGTTTTTCGCGATGATTCACAATAAATTTGTCATACAGCGAATGCAGTCAGGAAGGGACGACAAGTGATTGTGACAGGAAGGAAAGAGTTCGGAGGACGTTGAGAGGAGGAGAAGAGGATACGTGCAGAAGATGCGTGCAGTGACTGCAGTTTGGAAATGCTAATTTTGATGGATTTTAGAGTGACTGTTTCGGTGCAGATTCATTTCAGGGATAGCGGCTTAGCTCATCACAGTGTCTCTACTTTTGTGAAAGTACGCGTGCACTACGGACACTGCTGAGATTCATCTTGCAAGTTTCAAGCAGGTCGGAAATGAAAGAAAAGGTCATAGGTCAAGAATCGAAAAGATCGAGATTCAGACCTTCGAGGAATCTATGATGCAACTAAATTTGATCTGAATAGATCACTATTAATCCGACTAACAAATTGGAAGTCTTTCGACAAAGAAAAGAATAACCTGGTGATCATTTTCCTTGAATATTCTCTAGTAATTGTTTATAACATAAACGGAGAATCATTGTTTCGTCAACTGATAAGTATCGATGAATGTGTGCTTAATAGATGTCATACTTTAGCGTCAATAATTAATTACGCTAATTATCGCAACTAACAGATGATGTCGCCAAGTGAAATTTAAATTCTAAATTTAAGTTCAGTAATATATTCTGAGTGATTGCAATAAATAGAACACAGCGATGGCTGAAAATTGAAAAGTATTCAAATGGTCGTTTAAGTGGAAAATTGTCCATTGTTGGTAGATGAGGGGTAATGTCACTTCCTTTTCAAATACTACCTGTTTATCCTCTACTGTTTCCCTCCTCTCTACAGCATTTCAACATCTCCACAAACTTCATGATACAGTATATACAGTACCCCTCACATTATCATAGCACAGTATCACCAGTATTTTGACATTATCATACCGCAGTGTCACCAGTAGTATTTCGATTATTAATCAAAAAATATTAAAGTACTATGAAAACGCTCTTAGTACCTAGCAATTATAATGCATTATGCAGAATGTTCGACAAATACAAATGTGATCAGTGATATAAAAGAAGTGAAATTTTCAGGTGGAAAAGAAAAGGTCATATGTCAAGGATCAAATCTTCTAAGAAGAATATGATGATGGGATTTGTGAATGTATATATGTGATTGAGATGTTTTTTTAAGTCTGAATAGTAACCAAAATAGTCATTGGTTGAAGGAGACTGTAATGCCAACATCTGTTGCAAAAAGATTGTGCATTTATGGAGAATTTCTTCTTTTTTTGTTAAAAAAATTTATTCCAGAAAAATTTCTAAATAGAAAATATATTATACAACAAAAGGATAGCACCATATGGCGTATGATAAATTTACAGAAATCAATTGCACAAGTATTATAATAGTAATGTTTGTATCTTGCCTACAGTAGTTGAAAGTGACAGACAGACCGTAATACTACCGAAGATTATCAAATTACGAATTTTTGTTAAGATAGCACTAAAGTTCTTTTAAAAATTCCATCCATACTTGTGGAACTACTATATTCATTATCCATTATAGTTTTGCATAGTATAAAATATTTCCAAAAATAAGCATAAGATTTGCCAGAAGAATGATTTAAATCAAATATTTCGGAAGAATATGAAAGAATTGGAGATGAAATAAATGAGTCGGATGGAAGAATGTATTTGAAAATTACGTTTTTAAGAATTAAAGAAGAAAATGGAACTGAAAACACAAAAATAAACTTATTGTGCAATCCTTGAAATAAACCAAAAGAAATAGAAAAATAAAAAATGACTGATTAAAAGAAAGTGAAAGAGGAATGAATAATCAGGAGAAATGCCAAATGGTTGATGATAGACTGGAATGGGGCAGAATTTGTAGTACAGGCCTGACTCATCCGTCATAATCGAGCCAAATGGTTGATGATAGACTGAGTCAGGGCAGAATATGTCGTACAGGCCTGATCCATCTGTCATTATCGAGAAGTGTTTTAGCATCATCACATGAGGATGGATCTACATCGATCGATTTGTATAGCAAAGAATTTCGAACACCGACCAGAACGGATTAACCAACTCTCACCAACCACTCTTCTGTGAATATTTGCTTAAGGCGAGGTGATATGTTTGTTTTCATTTGTTTACGACAGATTTTGTCATTCAAATGAATGTTTGTCTAATAGATTGGCGTCAATTTTACCAATTTAATTTTTTAAATTTTCTAACTGAAAAATGCTTTCTTAGTGAAAAAGCAGATTTATTTGCCAATGATTTCTTCATCTGGCGGAAAGAAATGAGAATAACTAGGAAATTATTTCAGAAACTATACCATTTTTTTCTCTTGATTATGATGATTTCTGTAGATGGAATAATCGTTGAAACCATGTGAAGGCAGATGGTACAGATGAGTTTAGCAGTTAGAAAAAAGAATTTCTTTCCAGTAAATGATAAGGAGATGTGTCATCAGAATTCGATTTCCGTTTGAAAGACCGGAAGTTTGCATTTCCATTACATTTGATGGAGGGCGAATGGGAAGTCAATCACTTTAGTGCATAATATATGAGAAGGAATTTTTGTAATTCTTTCAAAATGATTTTATTCCATATATTACACAAAAAAATTGCCTAATTTGGCAGCTTGAAAAGATTGATTGTCAAGTTTACTGAAGTTAAGGGATATTGATGACGGTAAATAGTTGTGAGAAACCAGGGAAAAGCGATAGTCATCAGAATTTCAACAATGTGTTTGGCAGATTTGATAGCAAACAAATTGTTTCATCAATTTAAATTCTTGAAATTCATAGCTCCTCATTATTCAACTTCTCAAATTTTGATTGATCAAATAGAAGTTGCTTTACACTTGCCCTCTAACTTCTCACAACAGTCATCATCACCTTTGAAAGAGGTGAAGATTGCAGGATAGAAATATTTAAATCATCAGTAATCACTATCATATTATCAGTTATCGCTTTGATGAAAATTAATATCTGTTTTTTGTTTGTAAATAATAGCTTTATTTTTGTTTTTATTCTTTCTCAAAGTGAAAAAGATTACAAATCTATGGACCAATATGATTGGACAAGCGATTGATGTAGAAAATCATATGAAAAATGAAATCACTTTGAAAGAGTGATAAATATTGAGAATTGTAGAAATGAATTAATTGGCAACAACATGACTCTGTCATATATTTGAAAACTTAAGAATGGATTTAAAATTAAATTTCTGTCGAGAATGAATCGCTAATTCAGATGAAATTTCAAATTTCATATTTAAATATCACTACATTTTAAAAAACTGAGTTTTGAGCAACACTGTAACGAAGAAATAGAAGCCAACAAATATCATAAGATTAAAACAAATATAAGCAGAACTTGACCGTATTTTATATAATTTGAATTCAGTGTAAGTGGACAACGGTATTCAGTCTAATTCCTATTGAGTTTTAGTTCAAGTGGAAGTATTCATTTCAGAAAGAAACTGTTCATTGAATCAGATGAAAAGTTCCTGTCAACAGATTGTGATTCCTGTCGATTACTCGTTGTCTATTCGAATACCCGAGTAACAGGAGAGTTAATGTTTTGTCAGATCCTATGAATAAAATAATTACAACGTCTTTAGAAATGTGTGTTTGAGCACCATCAAAAGAAATTTACAACGGCAATCATTAAACTTCCGACGTCCATGATAATTCTAAAAAAAAAAAAAAGAAAAAAAACTTTCAAATGAATTATCGGAAATAAATTACTCCAGAATACATTAAAATTTGCAGAAATGTGTTATTTGAGCATTGTAAATACAAATCGAAAGAATCTCTATTGTTAAATCAACCATCGATTAAATGAACGAGAAAAAGGTTTTCTGCTATTCTCTCGTTTTCTGCCTCATCAATTCTCTCTTTTCGAAATATTTTAAATCAGACTTTCTAAATGAATTTGAAAACATTTTGCAATAAAATGTTTGTTGCCACTCTTGAAGAAATATACGAAATTTCCATTTATCATCCACAAAAAATAAAAAAAAAAAAAAAAAAAAAACTGAATCAAAACAAAACAGAGAACTTTGTCTATCAATAATCGTTTGAAAATCTTAGCTTTTCCAAACCTCAACCTGCTTTAAATCAAAGTAGAAATACTGGAATTATAAATTACAAAATTTAAATTTCCAACTTGAAATGAAGTACAGTGAGTTATGGATATGTGACTATCAACAAAATCACCTCTCAGACATTTTTATGTGATTAATCTAAATAGACAAATGAAGAAGTTTAAATTTTTAAGGAAATTTAAGGCTTCTATCATCAATAATTGAAATATAAACCGAAGCATTCGTCATTCAAACCTACTCGTCCATTCCATGCAAACAGGCTTATTAATGCTTCATCTTCAAAGTTTTTAGAAGATATCAGAAATACGACACTACTGAATAAATTCTCAAATTTAAGATTTATTCTTTTATGGAGATCAACATAAGCATAAATCTTTTAATCTCTGAAGATCACAAAATCTGTTATCCATAATAAATCAGGAAAATTGAAAGCAAATAAAATTCGAACAAATTATTAAATCGTAAGGAAATATATGAAAATACTTTTCCGAAAATTAATAACGGTAGTAATTAGTAAATAATTTTTGTGATCGAATATTTCGTGGTCATGGTTATGAGATATTGATGGAAATGGAAAAAAAAAAAAGATTGAACGAATTTCAAGCGATTAAACTCAGAAAAAAGGAAATTATTTAAAATAGTTGATGATGATGATAGATTAATGACGTATCGAGATACGTGTCAAGTATTGACGTATCACGTCGGATCGTTTATACGTAAAAAGATGACCTCGGTAGAACAATGAATTTATGCGTCTTGTTGATGCATAATATCGTAACGCTCGTACTATTAATTAAAAGTATGGAAATCCATGTGGATCACGTCATACTGTACTTTCCTGCTAAATTCCACGTTTTTTTCACTTCTTTCACAGCTCTTTCACGTTTGCACGCATTTTGATAACGGCTTGTTCCGCCTCATTTACATTGTGCCAATACTATTTCATTTTTTTTTGCATGCAACGAAAATGTAGTGGGCCGCTAAGTGATTGATGGTTGGAACATCGAGCTGGCGAATACCGGTGAGCGGTTTGAGAAATACCAATGAGCGGGGTGAGATAAGGCTGGTGAGCGATTTGAGAAGTACTGGTGAGCGGGGTTCAGGTGTGGGGCGGGTTTTATTGGTGAATGCGGCGTTCTGCATTAGGATGACTTATACTTTAAATTCAATGTTTAATTCTTTGCTAGATGAGTAGAGTTTGAAATGTGTGTTATAATTGTACTTTGTATGATATGTAAGAAACTATTTATTCTCATCTCTTATAAGATCTTGTCGCTATGATTTGTGGAAAAAAAATATTTGTCGTAAAGATCAAAATTAATTTACTAATTGCTTTTAGACAGACAAAGGATTCTCCAAAATATGTCTCGAATCTTCGCAAACTTGTAGTGGATTAAGCCTTTCTTAGATGTTACTGTTATTCTGCTTATTCTCCAGTTTATAGTTACTCTCTTTCGGTGCAGCTTGTCTTTATGATATTCATTCCTTTTTTTTAAAATCCGTAGAAGTTTGAAAGGAGAATAGTAAGTTATTATTAGTGTATGTGGAATCTCTTTTGAAGCGGCTTATCATCATGAATTTTTCATTAATTCGCTTGATATTTGTTGTCTTTTTTTTTAAAGTCTATTTGAATATTGTAGATTTTGAAATAGAATATGAAAAAAGCGATCGATTCGGTCGGACCTGGTGAGCCATCTATCAGAAAGATAAATAAATCAGCGCTTAAAAAGAAAATTTCCAAAATTGACAAGCTGGTTAAGTTGTACAAGGTATGTTATATATTGCTATAGCATTATGATAACATTAACGTTAAGCTTGTGGTTATGATTATTGTCAAACTTTTTCTTTTGTTTTTGATCATTTCTCAGGAAACTCTGAACACTGCCTATTGTTTTTCTATTCAATTATTTTGAAATGTGTTTGTTCTCTGATAGCAATCAGTTGAAGTCAGTGAGGATCAGATTCCTGAAACTTTTAATTGATTAAGAAGATAGCATCATATGTTCATCTTTTAGGCCAAACGAGATGTAAATATTTAATTAACAGATGGGTTAATGAAATGACTTATTGATTAGCAACTTTTTTTTTTCAAAATGTACTGTTTTGTTAATATCAAAATAAATTTGTTTCTTAATTTTTCACCTATGATAATATTATTTCCTCTTATATTTGATATGTTATAATTGAGATTTGATAATGATCTTATAGCAATTGAGAGAAGCAATAACGAAACTGGAGAATCGAGAAGTTTCATTTGGTGAAGATTATAATGAAGAATATGAAGAGGCTTGTAACAGACGTCTGCTGAAACTTATGCAGAAGCGTTTACAAATTCACAATTATTTAGTTCGAAAAGAGATTTTTGTTAGCGATACAGGCGAAACCATGTGAGTCTTTCTTTGCTTATCTTTATATTTTTATGAAAACTGACATGGGTTTTATTGAAACTATTTCCGAACGATCAAATGCAAATAGTATCAAATTTGGCAATTATTTACTAGATAAAATATTTCATTTATATCTACGTATGTTGTGAAGCAATTGCTGTTTCTAATTTCTTAAATCTAAAAAACTTCCATGAATTTCTGTTTGTACAATATAATTAATATTTATGTCTTTTTGAAAAAAATTCTTTTGTAGTCTTCCTGATATAAAACCTAAGCTGATAATAACTTCGACGGGTGTTGAAGATTTGAACATGCTTTTAACTGAATATGTCAATCAAGAAACTGACTCTGATGTTTTGGGCTGTAAAATACGAATGCCTTACAAGTAAGTTAACATGGAATCTTTATTTCTGAAGCAGTTATTTTTTGGAGAACATATATATATAATTTGTTTCATTTTAATTCATTTCAAATTCTAAGGCATGTTACTGTAAACGATGTGAAGATGATGATAGACAAGTTAAAAGAAACGAATAATACGCAGCTTTTTCGAGATGATCCTTTGGAATTCGGTAAGTATTCGGAGTTGTCACAATCAAAAACAATGAAGAATTTGTTAATTTGTTGTTTTTCAGCCGTTCATTTCTAGATCAGTTGGTTCAAAATATTGCATGCGAGGTAAATAAATTGGTGAAACGATTCATTGAAGATAATCACAGAATGGGTCTCGCTGACTGGGCGATTTCAAGTATAAATAATATTTTAATTTAGCTTCACACTTGCTCCAATATTTTTTCACAAGCCCATCTGTATTGCATAGCCTGCAAAAATAAGATAGCATTCAAATAATTCTTTATTCATACCCCATTTATTCTTTAAGATTTTACTGTTGCTGTCTTTTTCAGATCAAGCAAATAATGAAAGCATAAATTTCCCATCCACGTCAGCTGATATAGATCCTTTGGAAGGCAAAGAAGAACAGTTGTTGAGCGTTCCAACATGGGATATTGCTAATATGGTAATTTTTTCAAAAGTTAATAAATAAATTGGAAAGTTGGTGGTCAATGCTGTGTTATCCATATGATGTAGAAAATATTCATAATGAAATAAGTGAATCCACTTTTTGGTATTATTTGAACTTGAAACACTAATCTTCTTATTATATTTTATTATGTTTGAATTATTATCTTCCCCTAAAAAAATTTTTTAACCACAGTGATGGATATTCTACAATGAAATCATTCATTCGGAAATGAAACAGCTATAATTCAAATAATCAGCTAGTAATTTGTATAAATTATTAGGCACATGATTTCAGTAATCGAAATAAAGTTGATGTTTTGCAGGAATTGCATGAGGCATGTGGTCGAGGTGAATTGGACTGTCTGGAACCAGAAAACAATGGTGATATCGATGATACCGAAATGTCACCGACTGCTGATGAAGAGGAAGAAGATGGAGAGGGAGGCGAGAGTGATACTCAATGTAGTATAGGCATCGAAGTATGAATGTCTTTGTTTACATTCTATTTAATTGATGCATTAAATTCAGGAAATATTAGTATTTGTACATAGCTTAAATGCGATTTATTCCTAATTTTTTTTCATATTTGTATAGATTGTTTATTGCGTTAAGCAAGGCTGATGGTTTTCGAAATTTCTTAGTATGTAGAGCGTTTCAAACGATTTGTTATTTGAGACAATAGATTGCAGTAATAAAGTCTTTTTTGTTACTACGGTGGAAAAAAGTGGAGTTCAATCGCATGAAACCGTAAATAAAATCATTGTTTTAATCGCAACAGCGATAAGGATTCATTATTTTTTGTAACTTGGTTCATTTTTTTTTGTTGTTGTTTTTAGTTTTATCTCCAAATATTTTTTTAATATTTTTTTTTCCATATATCCTTAATATTTAATATTTTTTTAATTTTATCTTCAAATATTCATTATTTTACAGGCTAATGGAGAGAGAGAAAATAAAAATATTGAGTCTGATGATAGTTGCTGTATTGTCGAGGAACGGATACATGAATGCTGCAAGGGAAGCGATGATAGCGATTGTTGCATAATTGAAGATGACGAAACCTCAGAAGAAGGAAGTGTTGACGAAGATATTGAAAATATGGAAGCAAATCCAATGAATGATGCAAAAAACCCCTCGAAGAATATAAAGAGTAATATGGAATTGAATGGAAAAGTAGTGAATGATGATGATGATTGCTGCATTATCGAAGACTGACAGAATTTCAACTTTGGCATTTACCTTTCATTATCTGATGTATATGTATCGTGTTATTAAAGTAGTACTTTTAAAGTAAAGTAGTATTCAACTAGTTCTGAGAAATTTTTTAACAATCTTTTATTAGAAATTCCGGTCTTCTTTGTTTTGAAAGTTCAGTTTGCAAATATACTGATCTGCTTTTGAGCAAAATTCTAAAGTGATCGGTTATCAGATGATCGATTATTCTTTTTTATTACAGTTCCGATTGTCAGCATGCTAACGAGCAGTTTGTGCGAAAATCTTCATCATTATTTGTAATTTATTTGTATTTTGATATTGTTGCAGTCTCGTAAATTTCTCTAAAGTGGATAACTGTCCAGATTGACACTGTATTATGTCAAGTAGTCTAATTCCAACGCAGCAAAAAAAAAAAAAAGTTCCGACAATTTTTATTAAATTTAAGCAGATCAATTGTTCGGATTAATCAAATTTGTATTAATTGTTTTATTGTTTTACAACATGTTTGTCTGTATATGTTTAGATTTAAAAAGCAATAAAATATCTGAAATCACTTCATAATGCTTAACGTTGACTTGAAATTATCATACAGGTCAGAATTTTTCGTTGCTTATCAGCAGTGCGTGAACAAAAAGAATCTGTAATAAAATACTGATTGTTGACGAAATGGTTATTATGCATTCACTTTGAGAATCCTGTTCTAAAATCTCATTAAATGTTTGGTTTTTTTATTTCAGATTTATTGCAAGTGTTGACTCAAAATATTTTGATTTAAATGGCACCAAAAACAGAATTAGCATTGTTGGTGCCATTGAGAATTTGTCAAACAAATTGTTGAAGAAAAGCGATTCTTCTTTTTTAATAACCATTTTTTATGGGACGAGTAAACATTGTTGACACGTCGACGATTAAAATACACAGTTCAATGGAGGAAATGGTAAAGAGGTGATTTAATGCGAAGGAAAAAAACAAGATCATTGTTCGACGAGCCTTCACTTCTTCAGCTTCTCTTGCAGTTTTTTATTTTTATTTTTTGCGAAGAAATACTTCAAATCCATCCCTGAAGTTGTAATGATTTGAACGATTCCAGCTTGTTTCATTATATGCCAAGGAATAAATTAATGTATGGCTTAAGAGAATTCCAATCTCCCTTTCGTCCTACGCTGTTTGAGTTTCTTGGAAGCATCGTGTGGTATAATTAAATTGAAAGTAAGAAATCGATAGGAAGAGAATGGATATGCTGGAAAAGGACTGAAATAGTAACGACTTAAATGAGATTTGTTGCTTAAATGAAATTCTAAATTTCATCTCAATTTTACTAAAAAATTAAGCTTTTGCAGCACTAAAGTGACATCAGAAAAAAGCGAACCGTGGAATATGTCACATAATGCATTAAGATTAAAATATGGTAGTTTTTTGGGATGTCCATGCGAAGCTACCATCAATTCAAGTATTTTCGTCAAAAATACGAGCGCCTAAATTATTAATTAGTGCCATCAAATTCCAATTAGCTTAACATCTGTTTCGAACTGTAAATTGTTGTGCCATCAGTTAATTCTGTTCAGTTTTGGAAATTTGGATCATTTCGTATATATTATTTTCAACGTGCAAGAATTGGCCATAAATAGTGATTGATCTTCTGAATATCGTTAAATACATCGAATGCTCCGACATACTTGACGAATGTCATTAACGATTTCGAACGTCTTAATGAGCAGTTTGGTCTCGAGCTCCATATGCTTCGAAGAAGCAGCAACAGATTTTTCTTCTCTTTCATCTTCAACAAATAATATTTTTAGTAGAAAAATGAATTTCTTACAAGTTGAGTAAAGTTAGTTAAATTTTATGAAATTTTGAATTATTTTCGTCGATATTATTCAAATTTAAATTACAATTTGGGAAAGTTTCGTACGATAAATCACCATTATTGGATAGATTTCATTTGAAATCCAATCTTCTAAGCTTCAATGCTTCACATTGCAGATGTTATATTAGCAAAGCAGACCATAACATTAATTACCGAAAGAGGAGACATAAGGTAGAGCAGCTGTTTCCTGTAATTTATCGCAGATGCAAAGTTACTCTCTTTTTCCTCGGGTCACTTACATTTTAGTGAATCATTGATCTGAACTGATTTATCGAAAAGATACTTTATTTTAATCTTACCTTTCCATACATTTTTAGGGGAATATTCAGCATTTACTGAATTGTTCTGCTGAAAATCGAAGTTTGTGATCATATCATTTAATCACTTCGTGATGATTTCGCTTTTGAAAGTTCCCTTTTGGTACAGTACTGCGTGATTGAGCAGTGATCTGAGATCCTTCAGATATTGCTTTCTTCGAAATGTTTCCGAAATGATGATAATTTTCGAGTCATAGATTTGCTGCTTTTGGGTATTCTAATACAAAAATTATAGAATTTATGAGAGAAAAATGGTGAAAATGCATTTCTTTGATTGAAGAGGGACATTTCCTTCTCTTCCCATGAATAATACGCCTTTTTTTTTTTTTTGTTATAAAACTAGATGAAGTGGATGTGACATTACTGAATGTCACATTCATTTCTTAATCTTAATTATTTCATTTGATTTAATCAGTTATCGTACTATCCATCAGTTAACACAGTATCTTCTTTTTGAAAACAAATCGAACTTATCTCTGTACGGTACCTTTTTGACTTGCTTATGTTTCCTGAGATATTTGTCGTTTCGTTTTGTTTGTACGATATTAATTATACTGTAATGAATATTTGTAATCATTTCCTTTCTCTCGTACAGTTTCCTATTTTCCTATTTCGATTATATAAGACCGGTGCGGTAATGGACTCTGTAGATTTCATTATTCAATTTTTCAAAACTCCTGATTTCCGTTTCCGTATTCAATTTTTAAAATTCCAGACTTCAGGATTCAATTTTTCAAAATCCCAGATTTCAAGATTCAATTTTCAAAATTCCAGATTTCAATTTGAATTTTCAACAAAATTTTGTGAATGATGAATCTTTTATTCTTATATTTCAGTGATGATGATCCAGGATAATGAAATGAACTAAATTAATGAATATTATTCTTGCATTAAATTATCCAAATAACTTCTCTTGTTTTGCGGGCATTTTTCAATTAATATTTATTTAAATATCGTTAACTTGGACGGCAAGATCAAAGGGAAGAATTATTGAAGAAGAAATTAAAAGAGGATTTGAATAAATCTACCGTTGACGTTATCGGAATTAAAGGGCAAAAAAAAACCTAGAAAAATAGTGTGATTTTTGGAGAAATTCGAGAAAGAAATGGAAGGAAATTGTTGAATTTCCTTGCATGAGATCGTAATCGCAGAAATTCTCCCATGGCAAGCAAGTATTTGAGTTTTGAACTGGCACCTGCCTTGATATATTTGACCCGAAGGGTAGAAGGGTAGACAAAGCAAGACGTTAATTAATCATTAGGATGGGAAATTGAATCCTACTTTTTAACCTCCTTAACCCTACAATCCTTTAAAAAAGCTCTCCAATTTTAATTAACTCATATCAAATGAGGCTCCACTATTTGACAATAAGGCCAGAATTCCAGAAATATCAATCTACATTACCGTCAAAATTGATTTTTTGACGAAATTCAAAAAAAAAAAAAAAAAAAAAAAAAAATTACAAAAAATGGCGTAATTTAATTTTTATTTTATAAAAAAT